>JAUIMM010000505.1:255000-570000 GCA_031769625.1 Taudactylus pleione
AATCTGCCCCACCTGCAGTGCAGCATGGTGTCACCAAGATGCAGGGCCAGATTGAGGGCCACATGGGCCTGGAGCTGAAAATTACCAAGGGCCTATTATGAGAAGCAGAGGAGGTGGGCCAGTGCTGTGTGGGTGTGGCCAGTGCCATGTGGGCGTGTACACCTATACTCTGAGCCCCAATGTCTCCATAAAAATGTAAAAAAGAATATAAAAGCTTAATTTCGTGAGGTAAATAGAAATACAATTTTACTACTTATTTATGGCAGACCGTGTGGAGAGCAGATGGCCAGTCAACATCATGTTGTCATGACAATGGGCCTATTTTTATATGGAGGCCTGGAGCTGCAGCTCCATCCGCCCCATTGTTAATCTGGCCCTGCCAAGATGATCAGCTAAGTGTTAAATCTCACTCTATTCCCAAAGCTGAATCAGGCCCTTTGTTCTGTGTTACCTGTTATCTCTCTGCAGCTATGTTGAAAAGTGAAGTGAACTACAGAACTACAGAACAGGCAGCAGGAGTTATCCCCACAGTTTACAACATATAATAATGGGGTATTGTACAAGTGAAAGTGTTGATTGCAGCCAGTTGAGCTCCTGTGACAGCACTAGCCTTGCCTCAATGTCAGAATTAAGCAGTTTGCACAGTGCATTTCTTCAAAGCAGGTCTGTCAGGAAGCCAGTCACTCTGTGTCTGCTGTGTTAAAGACGTTTCTCCTTCCTTATACAACAACCTGTTTCAGAGGGATGAAAGAGAGCATGACTGACTAGATTAGTTACATTTAAACACTTCAGTTATTTTAATGCACAATGTATTATTTAACTTGGTAATATACAACCTTTCACATATATTCATGTCTGTTAGTGGCTTTACCATCTCAGTAAAGGGGTTGGTTTGTCCTAAGCCAGTCACATTTATTTGATTCTGGTGCCCAGAGACGACTGAAGTAGAAAGGATTCACCGCCACAAAGCGAATTGATTTGCCCAGGTGATACAACCAATTACGTTCTACTTTTCATGATAGTGATGCATGTTGCTTCACTGTCTCCTGGAGAATCGCAAGATCACCTTATTTCCAAACCTTTTAAGGAACCCTCACTCAATTAAAGTAACAAATAGAAAACATGATGTTTGGAAAGTCAAGTAATGAACCCCAACACCTCCAGTAGGAATGTTGTGTATAGTAATGATAATTTGTCTTAATTCTTTTTCTACCAGGTTAAATCAGTAAACAGCACGAGTACATCGTCCACTGAAGATTCGTGTAATCCTGGAAACACTTCTGAGTTTTCATTCGAATCTGCCTCATCTTCTATAAAATCTGCATCATCTTCATCATCTTCCTCTTCCAGCCAAGACGAGCAGCAGCATGACAAAAATATAATGGATCACATCAAACACCATCGCAAGGGTAAGCTTGAGTCAGAAGAAGGAAAAAATAATCACGAAGGAAGCCATGAAACACACGAGATATATTGGCACAATGGGCAAGATAAAGAAAAGGAGATGGGAATCCACTGCAAGTGTTGGCCAAAGAAAGGAGAAGGAGATCACAAGGGCCAACGTGAAAAATGGGAATATGGCAATCGGCACAAAGTACAACATAAAGAAAGAGAAAACGAGGATCAAAGCAAGGGCCAAGATGAAGCAGGAGAACACGAGGATCAACGCAAGGGCCAACATGAAGCAGGAGAACATGAGGAGCACCACAAGCACCAGCATGAAGCAGGAGAACATGAGGAACATCATAAGAGCCAACATGAAGCAGGAAAACATGAGGAGCACCACAAGCACCAGCATGAAGCAGGAGAACATGAGGAACATCATAAGAGCCAGCATGAAGCAGGAGAACATGAGGAACATCACAAGCGCCAACATGAACCAGGCAAACACAAGGAACTTCACAAAGGACAATATGAAAAAAGAGCACACAAGGATCAACGCAAGGGCCAACGTGAAGCAGGAGAACACGAGGAGCACCACACGTACCAGCATGAAGCAGGAGATCACGAGGAGCACCACAAGCACCAACATGAAGCAGGAGAACAGGAGGAACATCACAAGCACCAACATGGAGCAGGAGAACATAAAGAACATCACAAACACCACCATGGAATAAGCAAAAAAGCCAAACAACACAAGGACGGTGATGAATCAGGATGGCAAGATCATCACCACCAAGAGCAACGTGAAAATAAGAACAACACAGATCATCATGGACCAAAAGAAGCTAGAAGGCATTGCACTTGTTGGCGTAGACAAAACCACCAGAAAGGGCACCTAGAGTCAAAAGGTCGTCATCATTCATCTGAAAACAGCAGGGTGAGGACAAATAAGAAGAAGAGATGCAAATTTCAAAGCAGCATAAACAGTGAAAAGTTGAAGAATAGCAACAAAACAAAAACTCAGCATGACACCCATTCACCGCAATCCTCAAACTACATGGTAATGATTATCATTAGTAGCATAAATTCTAATTATTCTTATGACTATTATTATCATCATTAATAATAATAATAAAATTTTCCCAAAATTTTGGCAGGAACTCTTCGGCCAACAATTCCACACTGCTAAGTTTAAGTCAACGTCAAATCTTCTGGTATGTAACATTTCCTATGACTATTTGTCAGGAAACTGAAAAGTTGACATTTTTATCTTGCTAAATCAATAAATACATTTTATTTTATGCGCTGTTACCTCACAGGAGAAGAACTAGAGGTAAAAGTCGTTCAATATTTTAGAGCATTTTTCAGACAGGAAAAACTGCAGGAAAAGCTAATAATACTGATAACATATAAATAGTAAGAGAAATTGCATAGACCCTCTATGAAGCACTTCTTTGCCTCAGCTAACAGTTTTTATAGATGCTATCCAAGCAAGAAATCTGCTTATGTGAAATGTCAGGAGGAGAATGGATGTGATGGGGAGAGTGACAGGATGTCAGGAGGAGAATGGATGTGATGGGGAGAGTGACAGGATATCAGGAGGAGAATGGATGTGATGGGGAGAGTGACAGGATGTCAGGAGGAGAATGGATGTGATGGGGAGAGTGACAGGATGTCAGGAGGAGAATGGATGTGATGGGGAGAGTGACAGGATGTCAGGAGGAGAATGGATGTGACAGGGAGAATGACAGGATGTCAGGAGGAGAATGGATGTGACAGGGAGAGTGACAGGATATCAGGAGGAGAATGGATGTGATGGGGAGAGTGACAGGATGTCAGGAGGAGAATGGATGTACTAGGGAGAGTGACAGGCTGTCAGGAGGAGAATAGATTTACCAGGGAGAGTGACAGGATGTCAGGAGGAGAATGGATGTGACAGTATGTCAGGAGGAGAATGGATGTGATGGGGAGAGTGACAGGATGTCAGGAGGAGAATGGATGTGATGGGGAGAGTGACAGGATGTCAGGAGGAGAATGGATGTGATGGGGAGAGTGACAGGATGTCAGGAGGAGAATGGATGTGACGGGGAGAGTGACAGGATGTCAGGAGGAAAATGGATGTGATGTGGAGAGTGACAAGATGTCAACAGTATTGGCAGATGCCTACAACTTGGCAGGTGTGTGGCAGATGTGAGCAAGGAGGTTAGTTGACACGTTGATTCCAAACCAGAGCAGGTTTATTGAAGATAACAGGATACAGGTGATACACAATACACAGCAGTCAATATGATTAGGTATCAATCTCTTTTGGGCTAAGTATTGTACAGCTGAACAACACTGTGACACTCCAATAACAAAGGGACAGACTTGGGCACATGAAGACCCTTTTATAGAGTCAAGTAAACAAGTCTTGCACCTGCAGTTTAATCAGTCTGACCTTTAAGTCAGGTGACTCGGACGTGATGTTTTTGTGGCCAATGAGTCATATTCAAAAACACAGGCATGTGATGCTATTGAGGCTGATGAGTCAGTTAAGAGACAGCATATAGCATTTAACCATTTAACTACAAGTCAACAAGTAGGAGAATGGATGTACCAGGTAGAGTATGAGTAACAAGATGTCAGGAGGACAATATTAGTTTGTTAACATGCACCACTATAGGAAGAGCTAATTAATCCACATTTTGTAGACTGTTGTTACTTCATATTTATAGTGTGTTTTTATTTACAGAACAGAAGAAGCAGCAGTAGTAGTGAAGTAAGTTTGGTACCTTCTAGTGTGTGGTGCACAGCATATAGATAACTTTTAAGTAAAAATCTATTATAGTGCAATGCACGTGGCTTTTCCCTGAAGGGGTGTGGTGTAACGAGTCGACATTCAAAAGGTTGAAGTTCTGAATGTCGACATGGATATTTGGTCAGCAACCAATCTGTCCACATTCAAATAGACAGACATGGTTAAAATGTCATCACGTTCAGAATATTGACATTTAACATGTCAACACCAGAATGTTGACATATGATTTTTGCTTATTTTGTAAGTATAACCCTATCCCTAACCATAAGCTTAACCCAAAGCCTAACTCTAACTCTAAACCAATCCCTACTCCTAACCCTAAACCTAAGTCTAAACCAAACCTCAGCCCTAAACCTAATCCTTAACCTAAGCCTACTCTAACCCTAAAACTAAACCTAAATATAAACCAAACCCCAGCTCTAAACCTACCCGTAAACCTAATCCTTAACCTAAGCCTACTCTAACCCTAAACCTAAGCCTAAATCTAACCCTAACCCATACTTGCCTACCTTTTTTTTCCTCCTCCCCGGGAGAAGCCTGGGAAAGAGAAGCAGGTGGGATGCAACGGAGGTGGGGCCTGTCGGTTCATGTCATTAAGCCCCACCACCTCCGTGATAAATGGCCTCGATTTGTGCAATATTAAATAGGGGGCAGGGCTAAATTACACGATTCATGAAGAAGCGTGTCATTAAGCCCCGCCCCTTACACGGGGACCCACGATCACCGTAGAAATTCTCCCCATTCTGACCACATCACTAGGAAGTGAGCAGAATGTGGGAGAAATGCTTACACTACTGGGGGTGCAGCCTAAACCTACCCCTAAACCTAATCCTTAAGCTAAGCCTACTCTAACTCTACTCCTAACCCCAAACCTAACCCATAGCCTAACCCTGAACTTAACTTTACTCCTAACTCTAGCCCTCACCCTACTCCTAACCCTAAACCTAACCCTGAACCTAACCTTACTCTTAACTCTAGCCCTCACCCTACTCCTAACCCTAAACCTAACCCTGAACCTAACCTTACTCCTAACTCTAGCCCTCACCCTACTCCTAACCCTAAACCTAACCCTGAACCTAACCTTACTCCTAACTCTAGCCCTTAGCCTAACCCTAACACTAAGCCTAAAAAATGTAATTTTATGGCTCCTGTATATGAAATATAGAGCCATATTTCCAAGCGCTGTTTTGTATGTTGTTTATCTAAAATGTAATATTATGGCTCAGTACTGTATACAGTATGGAGACATATTTTCAAGGGGAAATTGTATGTCACTAAGAAATCAATACACACACGCCGTCTTCACTGACTCAGATCCCCACATACTGTACATGCTGTTCATACCCTTTAGATTAAATAAACCCTCCTCAACACCCCTCGTTTTCCCTCTTTATTAAAATTAAAAGCAGTCCACTACTGTACTGTAAAAAAAATGCAAAGATCTTCGATACACAGTTGGAACGCTATAAAGTGTTACATTACATGATACACTGGCCACCCAGTGGTGAAAGTATAAATTGCATCTTTGCTGCACAGAAGACGGCATGGTACGCCAACATATGAGAATTGATGACATGCCAAATTGCGCGCCATGGCACAATTTTCAGAAAGGTGTAAGTGGACAAATCTGTAACCCTAAAAATTAAAAAAACTAAATAAAATATGTTGACATTTTGGTGTTGACATGTTCTTCCGACCACTCCCTGGCACCACCCCCAAACGCTATCAGCCTGTCACTCACTCTGCATCCATAGTCGTAGTACAATCGCTGTGTACACGCAGTGTGGCTTATACGCATGCGCAATCATAAACAATTGGTCCATGTTCGTCTGTAATCGCACTTGCGTACGCTACTCATTCAGGACCAGTGTTGTCAATGCCCCTCCTTCATGAATTTCTCATTTGCATAAGTGGAGATTTCAAGGAGGAGCACTGGCAACACTGGGGCCAAACGGGTGTTTCAATGGGATCACCCGCAAATAACAATTGGTAAATAGGACTCTGTAAACTCTTAACAGAGCTATTTAGTTTTTTATTCAGATACAATAAACATTTTACCCATTCTTGTAAATCTCAGCAGGATCACCCAGGCGGAGCTCAGCCTGTGTTTGTGCTTCTGGTGAAAGCGATCATGAGTAATTCCAAGCATCAAGGATTCCAAACCACAGCCTACTTTGATCCAGTGAAGTCTCGTGCACAACTGGTTGCAGCTTCCATGGCTGAAAACAGTTATTGGAAGACGTGTGTTGATGCATCCATGGACACTGGACACTGCAAAGCCTCCGTAAGCACCTTAGATACATTGTTAATAAAACATTACGACAAAAAGTAGCTTTCTGGTTTGCACGTGCCTTCCCTGCAATGTTTACTAATTAAATTGGGGTTTCTTGCTTCCGTCTATGCTTTTCAGCATGCATGTATATCATCAGGCAGAATTTATTACTTTTGTCTCCCTGGGATACGAAACAGCTCTGCTATACTTTCAGCAGTAAATAGGGACTGGTATTATAATGGACAATGATATTCCCTGTAGTTGGAGATACAGTGAGTGAGGCATAATAAAAAAGAGCTTTGTACATGGCTAAAACAACAAAAGGAAGGTTATGGTGGAAAATTGGAATTTGTTCCAGATAAAAATTATATAGTATTTTACGTTTCCTTTATACAAATTACCGCCAACGCCTGAGTACCCACAGAGTTTGGTAATTTTTATGCAAAATAAATGAAAACTACTCCTTAAGGGGCCGATTTATAAAATAATATTTTCAGCATATCTGTTTTCGGGGGTATCCACAAATATTAAGGATGGCCTGAAAGTACGAAGGTGGGACCACAGCATATTTCTCCATTTTAGAATCTGATGCCTCTATAGCAGGGGCGTTTTAAGAGAGGGGGGCCTGTGTGCGGGCCCCCTCCTCTCTCCGGCGGTCCCGCGGTGTAGTAGATTCTGGTTTAGTGCCAGAATCTAATTGGCGGATCTGGGGGGAAATGGTGCCTGCGTCGTTTTCCCGGGGACAGCAGTTCTGCGCATGCGCAAGTCACCGGGAAAATGGGCGCCACCATTTTCCTAGTGATATTTGCGGCTCTGCAGCGCCGGCTCGGCACTGCAGAGCCGCACTACGGACAGGTAAGTATAAGACTTTGGGTGCAGGGTGTGTGGTGTAGGCCCCCCTGGACCCAAGGGCCCATGTGCAATGCAACACCCTGCACCATACTTGCCTACCCTCCCGAAAATCGGGTGCCGCTCCCGACCTCCCGGGAAGGCAGGCAATCCTCTCAGCCGCGGCGATGTGTCCGCACCCCCCGGCGCGCTTATAAGTAAAAACCCCGGCAGCAGGGGGGGCCGGTGACGCAATTTGCGCTGAATCGCGTCATCGTGGCTCCGCCCCCGGCTGCACAATGCCATTAATCACGGCATTGTGAAGAGGGGGCGAAGCCACGATGACGCGATTGCGCTGTCACGCCCCCATGCTCCGCCCCCAATGCCGCATCATATGAGAGGCCCCGCCCCCTTTGTCTGCGTCACGCCCCCAGCCCTGTAAGCCCGACAGCTCCCTCCCGGAAGGAGGGAGCTAAATGTCGGCAAGCATGCCCTGCACCCATAGATTCGCCCCTGCCCCATGGGTTTTGCAATCATTTCGCTTCTTTCACATCGCAGGGACTGGTTCCTTTCAGAGCCGCTGTCCCTGCTGTGATTGATGATGCATCTGGGCGATCTATAATCAATCAGTGATAAGAAATGATAATAATGATAATCTGGTCTAAAACCCAATAATTAGTACATTTGTGTCCCTATATTTTGCATATTGGCGTCAGCCTGCACTCAGGAAGTAACGTCCTCGCAGCTGCCGCAATCCAGTGACATCACAAAACTGCATTTTCACTGCACTCTTGCAAAGTAACTTTATGCTGCATTAATCTTACAGGCAGTAGTTAGATGGGGTGAAAACTGCCAAGACTACAGGTTGGCTGCTCAAGTATCTACAGGGCGACTGGCTGGATCTCCGGCAGTGCAGCTGTCCTGGCGGTGGAACAGGCTGCCCCCCTGGTTGAAAAATGCAGTTGGGAGGTATTTCAATTTATAATGCACCTTACCCTGGGGGAAGGAACATCCTGCTAGGAACTGACTTATCATACTTTCTCCTTGCTGTAGTGTCATGGCCTTTGTCCCGGGTATAGCATACACGCTGGGGATTTCAGAGGTACATCACAAAAATTCACCTCGCAAAGTGGCTCTAAGAGTGTCCGCCCCCTCCACAGAAACGCTGGATGCTGTACTGAAGACGCCAGAGGTAAGTGGTCTTTCATAGGACAGTGCCAAAGGCTAATGCATGGCTCAAATGGTGACATGGGCTAAAGGAGGAACACAAGAAGTGACAGTACTCTGTAGTGGAGACACAAAATGACACATCAGGACTAAGGGCCTAATAGAGAGTTGTACGCTATCTGCATCGCTGACGCAGCGATGAGAAAAATGCTAATGTCGCAGGAGGCGTCTGAAGGCTAAAGACACCAACTGCCGGCATTGCAGATCTGAGTGCTGAGTGCGAAGGCACAGCGTCAGATAACCATCGGCCATTTGAGTAAGTCTACGCTTACTCAGAATGGCCGCCAGAATTCCTCTGCTGGGGCCAGGAAATCTGTGTCAGAAGACGCAGATCTTGGCTTCGACACGCCCTTCAAAACGGGGGCAACACTCCCTGCTTTGTAAAGTGGTCACTGTCGCCACCCCTGCCTCGCCCCAAAATGGCCGCCGCACGTTAATCATGCTGTGGCTTAGGGGGCACTGCCAGCAATCTTGCGCTGATAGGTCACCACGTGGAAGCACCATGTGGAAGCACATGCAGCAGCGTCTGTTGGCGGTCGCTCATCTAAGACTTTATGCAGATGCCGCTACAAAGCCCTTCCCTTGTGTACACCGTGCGGCCGAACGTGCCAGATCTGAGATCCCACTTTAGCATCTGTGCATGCTGTAATATCGATTAGTGCGTCCTTATACATCACAATCTGTTTCACCATGGAAAGTTGCACCAGACCTCCTAGCAGTGACGTGCGGTGAGGTCAATGGCTGGGGAGGCACACATGGGGATGGGTCTGAGTGCTTTGATTCTCCTACCTGCATCACTGTGTCTTCTCTTGCTGCTGCCTATAAGCTCCAATCTCTAAACATTGCAGTGCACTTCCGGGTCACATGACACTTTCAAAGTGTCTATCAGTGCTCAAGGCATGCCCCCCCATACTCAGAGGCATGCCTCTATTAGCTCTCCTTCTGTGCAGCTTAATGGCTGTGGTGTGGCCCCACCCCCAGCTCTGCAAGCAGTGTCTGACTATACAGAAGCGAGGCTGTGCTGTTCCTGCCTCCTCTCTCATCTCCCCGCAGTCCCAGGGAGCTCCACAAAGCTAATTACAATATACAAAGAAGAAGTTCATAAGTTATAAATATCTTCTTTGCATTATTCTAATAATTTTTATATGAAATCTCAGGAGTATAACAGGGGATGCTCTGCCTATCCTGACCGCACGTCCCCGCCTCCTATGCTTGCGGATGTGCGGCTGTGAACGCAGCCGATTGCATTGACACGCCCTGCAACACTCCCATAATACGCCCACAGTATCGACCAGTTCTGCGCACACTACTAACCACCTCCCAGGATCATTCCTGATAATGCCCCGTTGCCCAGGTTTAAATCTTCAAATTATTAAGTGAGGCAACCCAGACCAATTGTCACCCCTCTGTGAAGCTTTCATCTAAATCCATCCAGAACAGGCTCCGTGACTCAAAGTTCTGCCCAGCGTACACCAACGGGAGGTCCGACCGGGACCCTAACCCCCTAGTATGTCTTCTAGGATCCAATGTTACCACTCTGTGAAGTTTTCATCTAAATCCATCCAGTGGAAGGCTCAGAGGCTCGTAGTTCTGCCCAGCATACACCAACAGGAGGTCCGACCGGAACCCTACCACTCTAAAACCTGTCCAGGACCCAACTGGACCACCTGGCATTGGTTTCATCCCAATCAGTGCAGGGGTGTCCGATTGCATAGCCGGACAGACAAACAAGCAAATAGACTAATGAATTTTATATATAAGATAATCATGTGACTGTATGACAAAGTCCAAATGAAGATTTCCTGTCTAGAAAAAAACAGCAGTTTCCTTGTTTACAGTAATAGAAGTGAAGGGCGCAGACTGCAGACAGTCATGTAGACTCTGCATAGTATTTACTATATACAGTACATTTTTCCATTTACGGATGATGGAGGCCACTGTGCTCATTGGGACCTTCAAAGCAGCAGGATTTGTGCCTCGAGAAAATTCCTTAGACTTCATGCTTGGTTTGTGCGTTGACATGCACTGACAAGTGTGGGACCTTATATAGACAGGTGTATGCCTTTCAAAATCATGTCCAATCAACTGAATTTACCACAGCTCGACTCCAATTAAGCTGTAGGAACATCTCAAGGATGATCAGTGAAAACAGGATGCACCTGAGCTCAATATTGAGCTTCATGGCAAAGGCGTGAATACTTATGTACATGTGATTTCTTTATTTTTAAATTAAATTTGCAAACAATCTCAAAAAAACTTTTTACACGTTGTCATTATGGGGTATTGTGTGTAGAATTTTGAGGACAAAAATGAATTTATTCCATTTTGGAATAAGGCTGTAACATAACAAAATGTGGAAAAAGTGAAGCGCTGTGAATACTTTCCGGATGCACTGTACTTTAGTATTTCTTTATACAGTGCATTGTAAAAACAGAGGTGACAAAGTCTGACAGTCCTGCTGTAACCCGGCACATGTTGTCCTGACACACACCTATATTTCCCATAATTGTGACTGCACAGATAACTTCGTCCTTTTCCCTCTCTCCTCAGCTGACATTCTATAAACAGGCCATTCCCATTCCAATGGATCTATCTCTTGGCACTCACTGGCTCCAAAAGATTAATGTTATCCAACTCATGGATCTTCCAGAAGCATCATCGATGGTCAGAAGAACTCAAGAAGGTGAAGACTTTTCAGTTTCTACAATTATATTTCTCCTACCTCCATGGGGGACACTGGCTTACGCTGGTGTGTAGTGAGTGGAGTATGGAGCCTGGCACATTACATTTTGTTGATTCTTGGGCTTGGCCCCTCCCCTTCTATACCCAACCTGACTTCAGTTTTAGTTTAGTGCCCGTTGAATCCGGGCGGCTAGTCTCAGGTTCGTAATTAGCCTGACACTTTTATTTTCTTTTTTGTCTCCTGCTGGGTGGACTCCATGCTATGGGCGTTTTGCCTGCAATGTGGGCAGCCTCCGGAGGAACCTGCCGCATAGGCCACAGGGTCATGTCCGGGTATCCAGAGCACAGTGTCCTCAGACACTGTGCTTCCACTGCACACCGTAGGCTCGCTGTAGGTAGGGCCATATCCAGATGTACCAGCTTTCTTGAAGTTGCGGTTGTTAAACCTCCAGTCCAATGGGCACCGTTACCGATACTGGGAGGAGCCAGAGCGGCTGCACAGCACTGATACATAGGCGGCCTCACTGGGGATTGCCCTCTGTTATAGGCACAGCTGGCTGGATCCCTGGCCCCACAAGAGGGAGTTCTACATTGTCAGCCCCCTCCTTAGCAGAGCACACTCCAGCCTGCAGGATTGCCCACCAAAACTGCCCACCAGTACAGTATCCTACTGTGGGGGCAGCCATTACAAAGCCGGAGGCCGCCATTACACAGAGGAGGCTCCATTTTATTTTCAGCAGTGCAGTGTCCAGCCTTCACAGCGCAGCATCTGCCCTGCATCCCCCTCCAGACAGTTCGTCTGGATACAAACATGCTGGTTCAGGCTTGTGCTCCCCCACTTCTATACCTAGCAGGGCTGTGGGGTTGCACATATGGGGTTGCCTGTTTAGGGGTTGTGTGTTCAGACTAGGGGTGAGCGGGTTTGGATTTCTGAAATCCGAACCCCCCCGATCCGAGGCCGATTTGAGTCAGGCTCGACTTTTCCTGCCTGACTCGGATCTGAAATCGAGGCAAAACGTCATCATCCCGCCTTCCAGGTCTCGCGGGTTTTGGATTCTATATAAGGTACCCGCGTCGGCGCCATTTTCTGTGGACAGTGAAGAGGGAGGGTGGGAGTTAGGGCTGGTTGGGCTGTGTAGTGTAGTGTAGTGCAGTGTAGTGTTGTGCTGTGCTGCTGTTGTCCATAGGGGCTGTGTCCACTCCTTCAGTCCAAAGTCCATAGGGGCTGGCTGTGTTGCGCTGTGCTGCTGTTGTCCATAGGGGCTGTGTCCACTCCTTCAGTCCAAAGTCCATAGGGGCTGGCTGGACTGTTGTGCAGTCAGTTGTCCATAGGGGCTGTGTCCACTCCAAAGTCCTGTGCAGTGTCCCAGTCCTAAAGGGGTGCTGTAGTGTTGTCCAGGGGGTGCTCTGCCCATCAGGGGTGCTCCCCCCAAGTGTAAAAAAAATAAATATTTTTTCTGTGTTTGTGAATTGTGTGCGCAGTAGCCGCACGTGCATCAACAAAGTAGTGCCAAGCGTGCGCCTGTGTCATAAGTAAAGGGCCGGTTGGCTTGACCGTTAAAGGGTGCTGTAACCCCCAAAGTGCACTCCAAACCAAATTAAAAAATATTTTCTGTGTTTGTGAATTGTGTGCACTGTGGCTGCCTGTGCATCAACAAAGGAGCAGCGCCAAGCGTGCGCCTGTGTCCCATAAGTAAAGGGCCGGCTGGCTTGTCCGTTAAAGGGTGCTGTAACCCCCAAAGTGCACTTCAAAAAAAATAAAAATATATATTTTTTTGTGTTTGTGAATTGTGTGCGCAGTAGCCGTACATGCATCAACAAAGTAGCGCCAAGTGTGTGCCTGTGTCATAGGTAAAGGGCCAGCTGGCTTGACCGTTAAAGGGTGCTGTAACCCCCAAAGTGCACTCCAAACAAAATAAAAAATATTTTCTGTGTTTGTGAATTGTGTGCACTGTGGCTGCACGTGCATCAACAAAGGAGCAGCGCCAAGCGTGCGCTTGTGTCCCATAAGTAAAGGGCTGGCTGGCTTTACCATTAAAGGGTGGTGTAACCCCCAAAGTACACTCCAAAATAAATACAAAAAATAATTTTTTTGTGTTTGTGAATTGTGTGCGCAGTAGCCGCACGTGCATCAACAAAGTAGCGCCAAGCGTGCGCCTGTGTCATAGGTAAAGGGCTGGCTGGCTTGACCATTAAAGGGTGCTGTAACCCCCAAAGTGCACTCCAAACAAAATAAAAAAATATTTTCTGTGTTTGTGAATTGTGTGCACTGTGGCTGCATGTGCATCAACAAAGGAGCAGCACCAAGCGTGCGCCTATGTCCCATAAGTAAAGGGCCGGCTGGATCATTTCTTAAAGGATGGTGTAACCCACAAAGTGCACTAGTCTCCAACAAAAAGAAAAAATAATTTTCTGTGTTTGTGTGCGCTTTAGCCGCACGTATATATCAATATAACATAAATGGAGGACCAAACTTTCGCCAATAAAAATAAAATAGAGAAAGATCAAGAACCACTTCCTCCTAGTGCTGAAGCTGCTGCCACTAGTCATGACATAGACGATAACATGCCATCAACGTCGTCTGCCAAGGCCGATGCCCAATGTCATAGTAGAGGGCACATACAATCCTAAATGACAAAGTTCAGGAAAATGACCTTAAAAAAAACATTTAAATCATCTGAGGAGAAACGTAAACTTGCCAATATGCCATTTACGACACGGAGTGGCAAGGAACGGCTAAGGTCTATCCCTATGTTCATGATTAGTGGTTCAGCTTCACATGATGATGGAAGCCCTCATCCTGCTAAGAAAATCAAGCGAGTTAAGTTGGCAAAAGCACAGCGAAGAACTTTGCATTCTAAGAAGATATCACAAATCCCCAAGGAGAGTCCAAGTGTGGTGGCGGTTGCGATGCCTGACCTTCCCAGCACTGGACGGGGAAAGGTGGCTCTTTGCACCATTTGCACGCCCTCTGCAAGTGCTGAAAGGAGCACCCACAGTCCACTTGCTGATATGCAAATTGAAGATGTCACTGTTGAAGTACAACAGGATGAGGATACTGGTGTAGCTGGCGCTGAGGAGGAAGTTGGCGAGGAGGATTCTGATGGTGATGTGGTTTGTTTAAATCAGGCTCCGGGGGAGACAGTTGTTGTCCGTGGGATGAAAAAGCCCATCACGGTCATGCCTGGGCAAAAGACCAAACATTCCACCTCTTTGGTCTGGCAATATTTCTATCCAAATCCGGACAACAACTGTCTTGCCATATGTACCATATGTAAAGGTGAAATAAGTAGGGGTAGGGACATTAACCACTTAGGAACATCCTCCCTTATACGTCACCTGCAGCGCTTTCATAAAAAGTTACTGTCAAGTTCAGAAACTTTGGCTAAGACCGTAAGCAGTCCAGGGACACCTAAATCCCTTTGTCCTGTTGTATCCAAGCGTCTGCAAACCACACCGTCAACTCCCTACTCGTCAATTTCCTCCTTAGCCAGGATCGGAGGTAGTCCTGCAGGTCATGTCACTGGCATGACTGAGTCTCCTATCCGGGATTCCTCCGGAGGATCCTGCATTGCTACGCTTCCTGCTGCCAATGCTGCTGTTGCTGCTGGGAGTCGTTCATCATCCCAGAGAGGAAGTAGGAACACCACTACTTTTACTAAACAATTGACCCTCCAACAGTCCTTAGCGAGGAGGATGAAGTACGACAGCAGTCATCCTGAAGCAAAACATATAACTGAGGCCTTGACTGCTATGTTGGTGTTAGACGTGTGTCCGGTATCCGCCATTAGTGCAGTGGGATTTAGACAATTGATGAAGGTAGTGTGTCCCCGGTTCCAAATCCCGTCTAGATTCCACTTCACTAGGCAGGCGATACCGAGACTGTACAGAAACGTCAGAAAAAGTGTCCTCAGTGTCCTGAAAAATGCGGTTGTACCAAATGTCCACTTAACCACGGACATGTGGACAAGTGGAACAGGGCAGACTAAGGACTATATGACTGTGACAGCCCACTGGGTATATGTATCACCTTACGCAGCAACAATAGCAGCGTCACCAGTAGCAGCATCTCAGAAATGCCAGCTTGTTCCAAGGCAGGCTACGCTGTGTATCACCGGTTTCAGTAAGAGGCACACCTCCGACAACCTCTTAGAGAAACTGAGGGAAATCATCGCCCAGTGGCTTACCCCACTTAGACTCTCCTGGGGATTTGTGATATCTGACAACGCCAACAATATTGTGCGGGCATTACATCTGGGCAAATTCCAGCACGTCCCATGTTTTGCTCACACAATAAAC
This sequence comes from Taudactylus pleione, assembly GCA_031769625.1. Classification (NCBI taxonomy): domain Eukaryota; kingdom Metazoa; phylum Chordata; class Amphibia; order Anura; family Myobatrachidae; genus Taudactylus; species Taudactylus pleione. Next base: position 270,489 of record JAUIMM010000505.1, read on the forward strand.
TTGGTAGTGCAGAATTTTCTGAACAGCGACAGGGGCATGCAGGAGACTCTTTGGGTGGCCCGAAAAATTTCTGGCCACTTTCGCCATTCAGCGACTGTGTGCTGAAGACTGGAGCGCCAGCAAACACTCTCAACCTGCCCCGCCATCACCTGAAGCAAGAGGTTGTGACGCGGTGGAACTCAACCCTCTATATGCTTCAGAGGATGGAGGAGCAGCAAAAGGCCATTCAAGCCTATACATCCACCTATGACATAGGCAAAGGAGGGGGTATGCACCTGACTCAAGCGCAGTGGAGAATGATTTCCGTGTTGTGCAAGGTTCTCCAGCCCTTCGAACTTGCCACACGTGAAGTCAGTTCAGACACTGCCAGCTTGAGTCAGGTCATTCCCCTCATCAGGCTTTTTGCAGAAGCAGCTGGAGAAAGTGAAGGAGGAGCTAAGACAGATCGATTCCGCTCGGCATGTGGGACTTGTGGATGAAGCCCTTCATTCACTTTGCCAGGATTCCAGGGTGGTCAATCTGTTCAAATCAGACCACTACATTTTGGCCACCGTGCTCGATCCTAGGTTTAAAGCCTGGTGTCTCTCTTTCCAGCTGACACTAGCCTGCAGAGGTGCAAAGACCTGCTGGTGAAAACACTGTCAGCTGAAGCGGAACATGACATGTCAACAGCTCCTTCTTCATTTTCTCCCACAACTGGGGCTGCCAGCAAAAAACTTAGGTATCCTAAGCAACCCGCTGGCGGTGATGCAGGGCAGGCAGGACCAATCTAGTTCCATCTCTACAATTGCTCTTTTTGTGAATGTTTTTTGACACTCATCAGGAGCGGATTTTTCTCCCTCTTAACAAAATTGAAGCCATTCAATCCCTCATGAGCCTGGTTCTCAAGAGTCAGATGGTCTCCATTCATTTGTGCATGTGCCATTTGGTGAAGCTTGTTTCACTCCCGGGATTTCAACTGGACCTCCTCTTGAAGTGGGGTGGCTCTCACCTTCATCTGGCTAGGGTAATCCGCCTTTTTCCTAGAACATTGTTTTCTCTCCTCTGGTGGTTGAACTCCAAGCATCTTCAGGTGGGTCATCCATTCACAGTTTGGAACTGGGCATTGCTCACCACAGATGGCAGCCTCAGGGGCTGGGGCGCAGTGGTCCTTCAGAATGAATTATAGGGGCTTTGGTCTACAATGGAGGCACTTCTGTCAAACAATGTTCCGGAACTCTGCCTATTTTTAGTCCTCTGCTGATGGCCCAGCCTCTCCTTCTCAGGTGTCCGGTGAATATCCAGTTTGATGTATGCCAAAGCTATTGCATTGTCCATCAGCAAGGAGGCACAAGAAGTGCTCTGGCCATGGAGAAGGTGGTTCGCATTCTCAAGTGTGTGGAAGGTCATGTTCTGGCCATAGAGACGGTCTTCATTCTCGGAGTATAAAATTGGGAAGCATACTACCTAAGTCACCACAATCTTTATCCGGGCGAAAGGTCTCTGCATCCCGAGGTGTTTCAGGTGGAGGTGCCAAGAGGTCAACCTTATGGCATCTTGTCTTAATCAGAGTCCCTCTGTACTGCTCCAGGACAAGATATCCAGAGCTCTGGTGGTAGAAGCTCTCTCCATGCCTTGGGATTTTAGTCTGGTATACTTGTTCCACCTGTTTCCTCTTCTCCCCTGGGTGTTCAAATGCCTCAAGAGGTTATGGATGATGGTAATTCTAGTGGCTCTGGACTGGCCCAGGAAGTCGAGGTACTCAGACCTTCAACAGCTACCAGTTCTCTCCACTATCTTTTCGGATTGCCCCTCTTCGCAAGTTTCTTTATACAGAGCTGGATGCGAGCCTGTGCCTTGGCTCTTTAAAGGTGCAGTTGTCGCTGGTGTCTATATTTTTCCAACAGCGGCTGGCATTACTGGCTGTGGTTAAGACTTCTAGGCACGGAGTCCTTCTTCTCCAGCCTCCTTTTCTTCCTCCCACTGCCACATGGGATTTGAATCTGGTCTTTAAAGTTGGACTTGTTTGAGCCATTGGTTGTTGTTGATCTCAAACATCTCACCTGGAAAGCTGTTTTTCTCCTGTGGACTGCTCCAATACGGAGGGTTCTGAACTGGGTGCATTGTCTTGTCGCTCCCTGTACCTGGTGTATCATAATGACTGGGTGGAGCTCCAGATGAATCCTTCCTTTCGGCCAAAGGTTATCTCAATGGTCCATATCAATTAGCCCGTTGTGGTGCCAGCCCTTCTTGACATGTCCTGCGCCTCTGCTTTCCGGAAGACGGACAATTTATTTATCCTACATGATGTCCTAAAGTGGAGTCTAAGCAGTCCATGATGTCTAAGCAGTCCATTTCCCCTTGGCTAAGGAAAATTATTCACAAAGCTTATTTGGTTAAGGGTTGGTCTGTGCCTTCTGGTGTCTCCACCCATTCTACTCGGTCTGTGGGTGCCTCCTGGGTTGCTCTGCATGAGGCTTCAGTGGCACCTGGTCTTCCATGGATACGTTTGTGCATTTTTATGGTTTTGACAGCACGCTTCTTTCCGTAAGTCTGCTTTGGGAAGTCCTCAGCATAAGCCAGTGCCCCCCATGGAGGTAGGAGAAAGCAGGATTTTTGTACATTACATTACCAGTAAAATTCCTTTCTCCAAGTCTAAGGGGGACACTGGTCGCCCTCTCTGCGCTGATGTGTGTATGTTTATTGTTTGGCTGTTTCTATTGCAATGACCGTTTTTAGTGTTATATGTGGTGGAAGTTGTTCCCTCTTTCTGTTCCTTCCTTTCTCCTTCCATCTCCTCTAGGCTAGGTTTACTAAAACTGAGGACAGGTGGGGTGGAGGGGCCAAACCCAAGAATTATCAAAATTTAAAGTGCCAGGCTCCATACTCCACCTACCCCAGCGTGAGCTAGTGTCCCCCATGGACTCAGAGTAAGGTATTTTACTGGTAAGTATAAAAATCCTGTTTTAATGACATACTGTAAAGCTTGTGAAGACTCATATTCAGCCCCTCCCAACCAGTATGCCAGGGCACATTAATGTGTCATCGTACCGGGCTAAATGTGTCAGTAGCATTTATTGGTGAATTAAAATATTCTGTAAAACGGTATGTGGTCAGTTTGTTGACAGTCACCATGTCGAAACCACAATCCTGCCTCCAATATGTCGATGCGGTTGTAGTGCTACTTAAAGCATATTAACGGGGTTGGCATTATAACTTTAAACTGGATGTAGTCGGCATCCCGGTGTGCGGGATACCGACAGTCTAAATACCGGCACCTAAATCCCAACTGGTCAGGATCGGCACCAGTATCCCGACCGTTGGCATCCCAAAGGTAAGTATCGGGTGTTATGGGGAAGTGCAGGGTGCAGGGTTAGGGTTAGGCACTAGGGGGAGGGTTAGGGTTAGGCACCGGGGAGGGAGTATTAGGATTAGGGTGCGGGGAGTGGGAGGTTAGGTTTAGGCACTGGGGGGGAAAGGGGAAGTTAGGTTTAGGCACCAGCGAGGGGGTGTTAGGGTATGGGGAGGGGGAGGTTAGGGTATGGGCACTAAGTGGGGGAGGTAAGGGTTAGGGTAGGGGTTAGGGTAGGGTTTAGGATAACACTTACTTTTCGTTCCTATGGGTGTCAGGATTTTGGCTGTCGGGATTCCGCTGTCGGTATTCTGACTAGCGGCATCCCGACAGCTGGGATTTTATTCCCAACACCTTTAAACATGATATTAAAGCGCCATGTTAAAAGCTATAATGCCAACCCAATTAAAATGCTTTAAGTATAATTACAATTGCATCGGCATACTGGCGCCAGCATCGTGATGTACATGTAGTCCGTGTCAACAAACAGACTATAAACCTCCATATGTATCCCTATAAAATAAGTTGAATGTATCTAACAGGAGCTATATACTGTATTTATTATCTCTTACTTGTACATGATACACAACTTGGATATGGTTATAGTTGGACTTTAAGTGTATTCATAATTGTCTCCATGTGGCTCTCCTGCCTCCCTGATACACTGTATGTGATGGCATATTACAGCTGTACAGCTGGGCCTGGCACTATGAGTTAGTAAGTACATTAGTGTATTGGGGTTACAGAGGAGCCTCACATTAAAAAAAATCCATTAAAAACGTTCCTGAATTGTTCCTGTGCTATTTGTACATTGGTCTCTAGATTGTCTCAAAGTGCGATCTATATGCTGTCTGTACCTTTGCTCATAATTGCCAACTCTCCCTGATTGCAGGGGAGACTCTCTGAAATAGTAGCAATCTCCCTGACTCCCTGAAGAGTCCAGCAATCTCCCTGACTCCATGAAGGGTCCAGCAATCTCCCTGACTCCATGAAGGGTCCAGCAATCTCCCTGACTCCCTGAAGGGTCCAGCAATCTCCCTGACTCCCTGAAGAGTCCAGCAATCTCCCTGACTCCCTCAAGAGTCCAGCAATCTCCCTGACTCCCTGAAGAGTCCAGCAATCTCCCTCATTGCTCCTTACCCCATTATGTAGCTGTTATATACTTGGAAGTATAGAGAAATACACAATCAAATGGGATCATTATTATCATTTCCCTGCATTGGTATAAGGAACAATGGCCCTCATTCAGAGCCGTACGCTCTGAGCAGAGCGCACGCTCTGAATGAGGGCCGCCCTCCATAATTATGGAGCGTCCTCCAGGACGCTCGTATAGCTGTGGGTCACCACCCACAGCCTATACGTGCGTGCAGTTTGATGGCCGCGATGGTCGTGACCATCGCGACCATCGCCACTGCGAGCCGGAGCCTGCAGTTGAGGTTTTCAACCGCAAGGCACGGAGTGATTTTGGCTCTATCAGAGCCAAAATCACTCCCACTGACATCACTAGTGATGTCAGTGGGCCGGCTTCTGACGGTAGGCGTTCCCTTGGGAACGCCCCGTCAAGGAGGCATGCCCCCGGCACGCCCACCAAAGGGGGCGTGCTGTCAATCAACATCGACAGCACGCCCCCTTTGATCAGACACAACGAGCGAAGGAAAGTCCTTCGCTCGTCGCGTCTGGCGCATGCGCACGACGGAGCTCCCGCCGTCGTGCGCAGCGCAGTGCACAACATCGACCCACTTGCGAGCGGACAGCCGCTTGCGAGTGGGTCTGAATCAGGCCCAATGATCCCTATGGCTACATGTATTTTCGGAAAAGTATTAGTGTGCATTCATCAACAAGAAGATAATACTAACTGCTTCGGGGCTCATTTACATTTGGATATAAGTCAGTATTATGACACACCTCTCAGATGTAGCAGTACACGCCCATCACATATATGACGCCTCTCAGATGTAGCAGTACACGCCTTTCACATTTATGACACGCCTCTCAGATGTAGCAGTACACGCCCACTTTACCACCGCGCTCATAGGTGCTGCTTTCACAATCTCTTTTTTCAAAGTAGGCAGGTATGTCTTTGTTACTGAAGGGGATGTTGCTCAGCGCACACGTCCTCACTTTCCATGTTAATGTTTTTCAGCTGTATGTACAGTGGAAGGAGAAAACATTATAACGTTTGATAAGCTGAGCCTGGAATGTTCTCTTTCCCCTGCGAATTGCTATACGGTGATTGCACAAGACTGCACCAATCAATTAAGATTCTTGATCGCCATGAAAAAATTGGGTCAAGCGATTTCAACCTTCGAAATGAATGTCAAGCTGGGAACCTCGTAAGTGCACCTGCTAACGAGCCAGAATTGCTGGAAAAGGTTATTCTGCCAATCCGTTCATTAAAGATGAGCTTTGTTATACACTCTGCCCCCTTCCTTATCAAAGGATCAGTCATTGTAACAGCGGAACTGGGGATATCAGCAGCAAAAGGATTACAGAGTCCTGTTATATCCAGGGCCGGCAACAGAAATCTTAGGGCCTGGTACACGGATATCTCTGGGGGTCCCCCTTCATCCCCTCCTCCAAACATCCCTCCCATGCTTGTGCCAATACAGGTATCAGCAAATACAAGACACTGTAATTGTGCAGATAAAGGAAACCTTTCAATTTGGGGTCATTGGCATAATAGAAGTAGAATTAGAGTTGCCTCTATAGATTATATATATATATAGCGTTCCCGCTAGGCTGTTTTAGCGGGGCGCGGCACCCTGCCCTCTTTCTGGAAGGCAAAAAGCACCCTGCCCTAACAGCCTGCGGGAACTGTCTTCACCCACGGGTCGCAGTGTCCCGCGGGTGAAGAAATGTGCGGTGACCCGGTCACCGCCGGAGAATAGAAGCCGGGCGCTTGCGCCCAGCATCTATTCTCCCTGTCTGCAGGGCTTGGGGGCTGCCCAGCGTGTCCATAAGTGCCGGGCACGCCCCCAAGAGTGACGAAAAGGGGACATGTCTTATAGACACGCCCCCTTTTCGATGACCGTGCCCCCTTCTCGGACGCGCGCGCGCCTTTGGCGCGCGCACGTATGTGCCCTCTCTAGCTCCGGCGCCCTGCCTCGCGCCGGAGCTAGAGTGAACACTATATATATACACGACAGGCTTAATCCACGGCACTCAACCATCTGGGGTGCCCTTGGCATGTGACCACATCATCTACATAAAAGAAAAAAATATATATATATATATGTATAATCTCCACACACACATACCGCAGTAGAGATCCGTCCCTGTACTCATGAGGGACATGGCCTAATCCAGGAGGTGTGGGCATGCCCCCCTTCTGGAAGAAAACATTTGCAGCGCCGCAAAGCAGCTTTGTACACCGAAGAGGGTCGCGCAATGAGCCCTTCAGCCAAGGGCAAATTCAGGGTTGGGTGCGATCAGTGTGATCGCTCCCCCCACCCACACAAATGCAGAGGAGAGGAGACTGCTTCCGGCCTCCCAGGAAGGCAGGCAATCCTCCCGCAAGCTGCCGACCCCTCCTGCCCCCTCCAGCGATTACACGAAAATCCCCGGCAGCGGATGTGATTCACGCCGAATCGCGTCATTCAGGCCCCGCCCCCTGTTTCACAATACCGGGATTATTGGCATTGTGCAGCAGGGGCGGGGGCCAAAACGAAGCAAGCATGTGGCCACGCCCCCCACTCCACCCACAACAGCCGGCCACGCCCCCGATTTTGCCGATTTGGCTGCCCCCTCCCGGAAGGAGTTTTGTTAGGGGCCAATTAACCTACCAATATATTTTGGAGTCTGGGAGGAAATCGGAGTACCTGGAGGAAAACCACTTTACCATTGGGGAGAACATACAAACTCCACACAGTTAGGTGGTGGGAATCGAATTTAAGATCTCAGTGCTGTGAGGCAATATTGCTAACCATTACACCAACTGGCCTGCCCCAATAGTATTGTTATTATAATTGTTTTAATCACAGATGTGATTTACTATTCAGTAATACCAGCTGTGTGGCAGTATTAATGCCATAAATGTATACAAAACAGATAGACTTTTGCTATCGGCGCTAACAATAATATATATATATAATATCTAAATCTGTGTGTATCTAGCAAAGAAAAACATTGGGATTTTGTATATAACCCGCTGTCAAGGGGCCCCAATTCTCTGCACCGGGTTAGAACTTTGTTGGGCCACCGGTTGCCCTTAATACGGCTCGAGTTCTTCTAGGTATGGGCTCTACTAACTGTCGGTAAATTACGTGGGGAATATTAGCCCAAATGCAATGAACTGTATCTCCCTAACACTGCCGTAACCAAGCAAGAAGAATCCGTGCTTTCCTGCTGTGGTCTCCATACAGGGGCGTATTAAGAGAGGAGGGGGTCCGTGTTCACTCCCTGTCTGGAGCCCCCTCCTCTCTCCCCGGCTGCTGTTAGCGAACTGACAGATCACCGGGAAAATGGCGCGGCACCACTTCATTAATCTCTGCATACTGTACTTTTGCCTATTCTGTTCTTATACAAATTCAAACATCCATTAGCGGCATTATCTGCAGAATAGCTACTCTGAATAAAATCATTTGGTGGTCAAAATAATTTGGACACTCAGTGTACATGTATAAATAAATAAATATTTAGATATACAATCCATGATCCAGCAATAATTAATTAATAATTATTTCCAATACTCCGGATTTATTCCCAAAGCGTTATCAGGTGTCCCTGATGGTGGATTAGGAATAAACTGAAATGTTGGAAACTTGAAACTGTAACAGTCCTGCGCCACCTTCCTATGGAGTGACATGTATAATGTGGTAAGGGTAAGAGTGCCATTTCCTGGAGTAAATGGTTACACTTTTCATGCAGCAGCCAAGTAGTAGTACACCAGTCCAGGACTTTTTACAAGTATCTGCAGCTAGTTTTATTAGCAGCACAAACATAAAAGTATATCCTGGCCTATCAGGTTCTATGTAAACAACATGATTCCCTCTCTCAGAGTGGAAAGACTTGACGTCCCTCTCACAAAAGAGAAGTCTATAGCACAGCACTTACATTCAGTAATCATGGTGTCTCTCAACATGCCTCTGACCTGTTCCCCAGGCAGTGAGAGACTGACAACAGACAGAGTCTAATACACTCTTTATCAGTCTTTCACATGGTCTGGAAATGAAGGCTGCTCATCAGCTTCTGTCTGCGAGACAGGAGCTAAAAACCTTTCCCGTGCGTTATATATACATAGTACTGTACATATACTACATATACATAGTAGGTCATTAGTGGGTATAAATCTATATGCAGATATGTCCTCATTCATCTATCCGCCATGCACACTAAGTCGTGTTACACATAATGCGGGAGCTCCGCACGACTCGGTATCACCGAACGTCTTTTCATGCAACTTTTTCTCTTAAAATTTGTCTTATTCGCGAAGTGATGCACGTAGGTCGCACAAGCAGCTACCGCTGATTACATGATGTGCGGCATGCCTATATTCTGTATATGACTGCGGCTGTATCTGCATGCCTATATTCTGTATGTGACTGCGGCTGTATCTGCATGCCTATATTCTGTGTGTGACTGCGGCTGTATCTGCATGCCTATATTCTGTATGTGACTGCGGCTGTATCTGCATGCCTATATTCTGTGTGTGACTGCGGCTGTATCTGCATGCCTATATTCTGTATGTGACTGCGGCTGTATCTGCATGCCTATATTCTGTGTGTGACTGCGGCTGTATCTGCATGCCTATATTCTGTGTGTGACTGCGGCTGTATCTGCATGCCTATATTCTGTATGTGACTGCGGCTGTATCTGCATGCCTATATTCTGTGTGTGATTGCGGCTGTATCTGCATGCCTATATTCTGTGTGTGACTGTGGCTGTATCTGCATGCCTATATTCTGTGTGTGACTGCGGCTGTATCTGCATGCCTATATTCTGTGTGTGTGACTGCGGCTGTATCTGCATGCCTATATTCTGTGTGTGACTGCGGCTGTATCTGCATGCCTACATTCTGTGTGTGACTGCGGGTGTATCTGCATGCCTATATTCTGTGTGTGACTGCGGGTGTATCTGCATGCCTATATTCTGTGTGTGTGACTGCGAGTGTATCTGCATGCCTATATTCTGTGTGTGACTGCGGCTGTATCTGCATGCTTATATTCTGTGTGTGACTGCGGGTGTATCTGCATGCCTATATTCTGTGTGTGACTACGGCTGTATCTTCATGCCTATATTCTGTGTGTGACTGCGGCTGTATCTGCATGCCTATATTCTGTGTGTGACTGCGGCTGTATCTGCAGGCGAAACTCTACGTTACCGTGTCAGCGACTGTGACACTGTAACGTCGTTTCACATGCAGATACACCACACAGAATATAGCCATGCTGCATATCTTTTTAACCAGCATAAGCTGCCCGTGTGACCTATTCGCATCGCTTTGCGAATAATACAAATTTCAAGGGAAAAAGTCGCACGAAAGGACGCCACGGCATGGCGCAACTAGCAGGACTATTTAACGCGCAAGGAGGCTAGATGTATTGTCATGTTGAGCAGGTGCACAACCTCGTGACCCGATTCGACGCATCACCCGCCTGTGCTGCCCACTTCACTGGGTGATTTGCGGGAGCCTCCCAGCCATTCCGGGATGGTAGGCAATTATGCCATAGTCTTTGTGGACCTAGAGATTGTCGACAAGCTGACTGCACACCCATATAGCGTTGTCGTCTGTTTGTCATCCTAACCAAGTTTCGTGAGAATACAAACAAAAAATTGACATGAGGCACTGAGGCATGAGGCACTTCAGTTTAATACCACATAGCGGGATAACCTAGGATACCTATATTACATATAATACTTGTTACATTCTTTCTCCTTCCAATTAATGCTCTGAATTCTGTCTTATTTCTCAGAGATATTAAAATCTATGCCGATGCCTCGGAGGGGCTCCGAATTCTTCTGAACGGAATGTGGCTCTTATTAGAGAATGACACATATATAAATGACAAAGGTACAGTCATACAAAGGTCTCTGTCACACAAGACAAAGCTGAGCAGGCTGCGGATAAAAGAGGAATGAATCACTGAACAGTATTATGTATTGGGATAAAAATGTGATAAATGAAGGGTTATCTCGTGGATGGGACCATTCTGTCTCCTGAAAGGTTCACTTTATTTGACAATGTTAACGTTTATGAAAACTCCAACTGTCGGCTCGAGGAAAAAAGGAGAAATAGCGGCTTATTAACCCGATTGCAGAGATACTTTAATTAGACCTTTTCTGTCTTGTTACAATGTGTCAACACTTACTGTGAGGATTCCACAATCTGACGAGTGAAATGTGGCTGCATTGGCTGTGAAGGGCTTCAGAATCCCTGCTGGCGAAATGTAAATTCTTCCCTGATGGCTAACTCATATTGCTTATCAGCCAGTTGCCACTATGGGCCTGATACAGAGGTGCCTGCTATTGTATCCGCGACTAGCCGGTTTTTGCGGCATGACAGCCGCGGTAACATGCAAATGCTAATGTCAGCCTTCCCCTTGTGTACTAGCATACGCCAGAATGTGCAAGCCCTGAAATTACCCCTTTCACTGCGTGTGCATGGTGTACCACTGCCGGTGGTTCTACAACACCAAGACGTGCACCACCCACAATTGCAACATCCCTATGACAGGTAGAGTGTATCTGTCAGAACATGGCCTCTGTGGTTGCGGCTCTGCATCCGAGAAGGCAGCTGCGACACTGCCATGCCAGCGGTACTGCCATGAGATGCCCATGTTTTTGCCTCGCCATTCCTAATGCCAGCGATCCCGTATGTAACAGCACATTTGTGCATGCACTCAGGGTAAAGCATGCGCTGTAGGGGTTTTCAGACTATTTTGCGCAAGCGCAGTGGCATTTTATCGCTCAACTGCGCCAACATCGCCTTTGTGTGTACTGCTAAATCAGGCTCCATATTACAGGCGAGTCTGGCAGCACTGATTCCCTTCTCTCTCCCCACACCTCTGGTCTGTACAGCAGAAGGCGAATGGTCAATGGAGACTGTATATGCACATAATCATCCCATAACAGGGACATGTGCGCAGTGTAGAGCACCGTTGTACAGTACATCAGCAGTTTGTGATTTAGAGACATGACACCTGTGTGTATTATCCAGAGTATTATACAGAGTCTCAGGAGCAGTGGCAAACGGTGGATTTCTAGAGCGGGGTTTCCAATGGCTTGATTTTAGAGTGAGTGTAGACAGTCCATGAAGAGGGTAGAATAAGCATTTAACCAGCTTTAATATGCGTTATTCAAAGTATATTGTGTGTCATAATTCCAACATATAGAGGACCAGCAATCACAGTAACCCATTAAATGCGGCAGTAAGGCCATCTTGTCTGAGCTGAATGGTTTAATTTTAGATGTAGACACCATTCCAGAGTATTAGAGCAAGTCCAGGGGTCTGGGGGAGCAGCAGAAGGACCTAGCACCGGCCCTAGACATATACAGTATGTACATATTGGGCTCTATAGCAGCACATCCCTAACAGTGAATGTTTTCTAGATCTCCTAGTTGGTGCACAGGTTATTTATTATTGACTGATACATGTTAAAAGATCCACAGGTGGTGCTAATTATTTAATTTGTGATACTGAGAAGAACATGCAGGACTAGTAAAATTACTTTACTATTTCTATTGTGGTCATGGTGTGGGCTGGGGAGGGGGGTTATTCCTTGGTCACCCATTGATCACAGGTATATTATTGTTACATTCTGACTTTTATGTGAACTGCTCCTTGGGACATTACTCCAAGGGTTGGTTGTGCTTATCCATAGTCACTCATATTCAATATCATCAATACATGGCATACTATAGCAACTTTATTGAGATAGACTGACAATTCATCGTTGGAATATCCCACAAACACAAAGGGAGAATTGTATCAAGTCTTGGAGAGAGATAAAGCTCCTACTGTAACTGCCACTTTACAGACTGTGTGTTTGAAATATGACAGTTACAGTAAGAGCTGATTGGTTGAGATAGATGTACTAAACCTTGGAGGGAGATAAAGTTCTGCCGTTACCCTATAGACATACCTCCCAACTGTCCCGCATCCAGTGGGACAGTCCCGTTTTTCTGGGACTGTCCCACCCGCGGGCCGCAGTATCTCGCGGTGGGGGGGAAGTTGGGGGGGAGCACAAACCGCTGCTTTGCAGAGCAGCGGGCGTGCAGGAGGAGAACAGATGCCGTGCGCATGCGCACGGCATCTGTTCTCATGTGTACGGACTAACCGAGGGCTGCCCAGCATCTCGGAGAGTGCTGGACACGCCCCCAATGTGATGAAAACAGGGGAAGCCACGAGGCTCCGCCCCGTTTTCCATAGGCTCCATCCCTTGTGTGCTAGCCACACCCCCTTTTCGGTCCCTCCTTAGCATCTTGAAATGTTGGGAGGTATGCTATAGAAGCCTATGGGCTTCTTACCACATCCCACTCCCCCACGCTTCGCAGCCGCCCACCACCTCTCCCTGCCGGCAACTCCTTACCTCAGCCTCCTGCAGGCAGGAGGCAATCGGGAAGCCGACTGCCTAAATACCGGCAGCCGGCTTCCCGACTGTCATTTCCCGGCAAGGGTGAAATGCCGGGCATCTAGATGTAAACGCCCGCATTTCCCCGATGCCGGGAGACCGGCGCCCGGCATCCCGATCGTAGGGATGCCGGGCGAGCGGACAGCCGCGGGGGGGGAGGGTTAGGTTTAGGGCTCCCGGGGGGGGACTTAGGGTTAGGCACCCCCCGGGAAGGATAGGGTTAGGTTAGGGGGAGGGAGGGTTAGGCACCCCCCCCGGGGGACTTAGGTTTAGGCAGCGCGGAAGGGGGTGGTTAGGGTTAGGCACTTAGAGGGGGCATTAGGGTTAGGCACTTGGGGGGGAAGTTAGGATTAGGCACCCCTAAGGAGGGTTAGGGTTAGGGGGGTTACGTTAGATTAGTAAATACTTACCTATCCACGATCGGGATTTCCAGCGCTGTCGGGCTGCCGCTGACGGGAATGCGGCCAGCGGTATTTCACTGCAGGCTCCTCCTGGGTCCCCCTCCTCCTTCTCCTCCTACTCTACTTCCGGGTGCGAGGAGGAGGAGGTGCCCCGGACTTCCTGCAGAGGTCACCAGCAGGAAGCTCCCGGGGGTAGGAGGGGAAGAAGACCCATGGAGACCCCCTCACCAGGCAAGAGGTGTCCTTTGCGATACTTATCGCATATGTTAGTACATATGCAATTAGTATTTATGTGGTGACAGGCGCACGGTTAGTAAATCCCGGCCACCAGCCTGTGGAGTGACAGAAGAAGATGATTGGTTGGTCCTATATCTCTCTCCAAGGCTTAGTACATAGACCCCAATATCTGAAGCGCATCAACATATATATATATTTACCGAGCATGCCTCAGCTGACCCAACAATATTCCTGGGGTAAAGTACAGTATAGTGATTTTGTTCTTTTATTTTTCTTGTATTACCACAATTAGCAGCAATAAAACTATTTTACCCTAATCTTAGGACAAAAACTGTATTCGCTGTTATTGACACAACTGAATCATCCGTTTTATAAGATCAGCCCCTCGCACACAGATCGCTATCTGACATTTTTCACCTAAGAACTGTATTATTTTTGGCCTGTCAACACAAAATAACGATTCGTAAATTGCTTGTTTTTCTTTTAATTTTAGATTGTATCAGAATTCATAAAAACTCAACAACAGTGACTGTAAAGGCGCCAAGGAATGGGGTGGAGCAGGTCTCCTTCAATGGGCGCTCCGCCAAGGTACAGTATACAAAGCTTTCATCTACCAAACTTGTCGGGTGCTGCACTTGGCACTTACAGATTGTTTGCAGGGTTGGGGTTTATCAGCCTAAAAGGCCCATTAGAAAAGTATTATTAGTATATTGGGAATGAGATAATGTTTCTCCTGCTGTAAATCATAACATTGGTTTAAGTCACACAGAAGATTTATGGCCATACCAAGCACAATGGCGCTGAGCGTGTTACTGCGATCACGTGAATTGAAGGTGACACCAAAAATAAATAATAAGGTGCAGTAGCCAGAGAGTTATTCCTCACAATGCAAAGTTATTCTAATGAGAACCAGGGTAATGTTACTTACACCTACTGTATATACACCTACATACATACACTTACTGTATATACACCTACACACACCTACATATACCTACATACACCTACATACACCTACACTCACCTACCTACATACACTTACTGTATATACACCTACACACCTACATATACCTACACTCACCTACATACACCTACACTCACCTACCTACATACACTTACTGTATATACACCTACACACACCTACATATACCTACACTCACCTACATACACCTACACTCACCTACCTACATACACTTACTGTATATACACCTACACACACCTACATACATACACTTACTGTATATACACCTACATACACCTACTGTATATACACCTACCTACATACACTTACTGTATATACACCTACACACACCTACATATACCTACACTCACCTACATACATACACTTACTGTATATACACCTACACACACCTACCTTTTGGAATTGGAGTAGAATTCGTAAAATTCAACTTCAAGCCCTAATTATCACTTATTTTTAGTAAGCAGATCACATTTCCCATAACTGTAATGGGAAATGTGATCTGGCCAAAGTTACTGAAAATAAATTGTGTAAAAATACCGGGGAAAGCCCCGTGATAATAACGCCACCTGGAAGTGACGTTATCCAGGGTCTCCCCCGGTTACCGGACTCCTGCTCTGCTCTATAAGGCAGCGCAGAGCCCGGAGCCGGCCCCAGTAATCAGCTGTGTGTCTAAACAGACCACACGCTGATACATTGTAAAAAAATTAAAAAAAATGTGTAAAAAAAAAAACTTACCAGAGTCCAGGGCCAGTGATTGGTGCTCCGGTGATGTCCTCACTCCGGTCAACTGGTCTCCCATCCTGCACTGGGGCCCAGTCGTCACCTGACCGGGTCCCAGTGCAGGATGGGATGTCAGCTGACCGGAGCCACGGAGGACATCACCGGAGCACCGATCACCAGAGGTAAGTGTAATTAAGGGAGAGGTGGGGCTTAGCGGCGGGGGGGGCTTAGTGGCGGCTGGTCGGCTATGCTCGGGCACTTGTCACGGTATTTTTTGTGAAAATACCGTGATATGTGTGCGGAAGGGATTCGCAGGGACAGAGATTTATCGCAAGCTCTGTCCCTGCAAGGGATTTTTAGTAAATCTAATACGAATTCAGTCGGTAATATCACACTACAATCTGCATTCAATATGCGGATTGTAGTAAATAGAGCCCAAAGCCACTTAACGAGACTGCACTGATTAATGTGATGCGCAACATTTGTATATCTTTGTGCGAATGAGTCTGAATCTGTATTAGAAGTGCAACGATGCAGCCGTCGCGGTTTTTTTCACACCAAGTTCTGTTGTGCTTCAATTTGAGACTTTGTGCGTATTTAATACTAAATCTTGGTGCAGTTGAGGTCTCAGCCCAGTGTCTCTGGTACAGATTGAGGGGTGGATCTCTGTGTCTGCGATGCAAATAAGATGCAAAAAAAATCCGCTATGCTACACCGCTTGGCGCAGCTCACTCACGCCAGGGGTCTTGCGACACATCTGTACGCCTACACATGCAGACAGGTCATATGCAAAAGAAAACACTTTCTGTTACACTTGATATAATACAGCAGGTATAATATTCCATATCGCGTATGAATGAAAGTAGCAAAAAAAGTTGCAAACACAAATCCTACAATGTATGCATAATCAATGAAACACCTAAACCCGTCATCACTATGTGTTTATACCAGCACACAGACACCTACGACAGATCCGGTTACTGACAGTCCTAGCTGCTCCACGTGTGCCATATCTATAGTTGGACCGCCCCTTTCCTCCCACTTCCTGCAATCGCAAGCAAGTGTACTATAAATCTACCGTATGTAACTAAATACAGTTAACAATTAATAAAAATTTCTGGAGTGGTTTAAAGAGAGGATTCTCTTTTCTGTGTCTCTTTAATCACTTTGGATTGGGGCAGTGGTCCTTAGAAGCTTGAAAGTTGAGTCAAGTCCTAAAATAATAGAAAAGGTTTTTGTAGAGTCCGCACTTTTCCTAAACTAAGGCATCATCCTATTATTGTTACAGATTCAAATATCTCCATTGATGAGGGGAAAAACATGTGGCCTTTGTGGAAATGCTGACCACTACTGGCAAAACGATCGGCAAAAGCCAAACCATGAAATGGTGAAGAGTTGCAATGGCCTGGTTCATTCATGGACTATACCTGGAAATTCATGCCAAGGGAGTAAGATTTATTTATTTATCTATATACCGCACCAACATATAACACAGCACTGTGCAGCTATGGCATAGTTATTCACATCACTCCAAGGCCAAGTGGAGCTTACACTCTAATCACCCTACTGCAGGCACATAAATCCACACACATAGTACAAGGACCAAATTGGCTAGTTACCAGTAGGTTCCTGCACTGTAGGAGCAATCAATGTAGAGGACGTTCAAGTAGTGGACACCTGTATAAAAGCAAATTGAAGTTAAGGCTTCCACACAGCATGGGCTGAAACATAAATTACCAACAACCAACATTCCATCATGGTCGGAAATCATTAGAGATGTGCGCAGACTTCCATTTTTTTTGTTTTGATTCTAACTCATCGCCGTGTTTTGGTTTTGGAAAACCATCCTCAAGTATTTTGGTTCAGTTTCAGTTTTGGCTATTGGATTTCTCAAAAAATGTATAAAAACAGCTAAAATCAAGTAACCTGGACCTGTTATTCTTCCTATATCAATAACAATCATTTCTAGTCATTTCCGGTAAGTTACAGCCACCTCACAGCACCTAAAATTATGAGTGAACTATTTCATTGGTATCCAAAATCTGCAGGATCCGTTTTATAGATGCAAATTCTGAACTTGTGAGAAGATCCGAGTCGGCACTCGGTTCTTCTCGGAACGCCAAAAGTGATTGGAGCCGGGACTCGCTTCGACTTGAAACTCCAATGTTCTGATTTGTTTGGTCTTCAGCAATACCGAACCGCTCATCTCTAGGTTATATATAAAAATTCTGGCCTGTCCTGATTGCCTATTATTATGGCTAGTATGACCGCGAGAGGACACCTGAGTGACTTGGAAAGTGGGGATATTGTTGCTAATGTTTCATGACCAACGGTGTCTGTCCTGATTCTCGCATGGAACTCTGAGGGAAAGAGAACCACGGCAAAGAGCCACAGTACATACTCCTGGATCATGAGCATTTAAAACAAACAGGCCATGTAGGTGAGTACAGTATGGGCAAATCGACATGTGTAGCAAAATGGTCACAAATGGCAAAAACCATTCAATGCCCCAGTACACTGGAGAAAAGAGAAGATTGCCAAGCAGTGGAGGAGGATGATACTGTCAGGTAGATCCTCTGCCATGTTCTTAAGGCAACATCCTAGAGAATTCATGAGCCCAAATTCTCCATCCCTCCATGTTGAACTTTTTCCATCCGATCACCTGGTATTATACCTGCTAGCAGTGATTGGTTATAAAATAGCGGCTGTTCTAAAGAGAAGGCTGCAGCACAGTCCAAAATTAATATAGGAGAGTAACACCAACTGCCAGTGTTTGACAGGGTTTGGGGTGGCAGTTGGTGTGGCTCCCCTTTTTGAATTTTGGACTGCGCTGCAGCCCCACCTCTGGAGCCACCAGTGGTTATAAAGGTTGGTTATTGGCACATCAAGCTCTGTTCTGATGCCAGGTAAACACTAGACCAGTGGTTCTCAACCTCGGTCCTCATGACCCCACACAGTTCACTTTTTGCAGGTCACCCAGCAGGTGCACAGGTGTAATCATTACTCACTGACATATTTAAAAGGTCCACAGGAGGAGCTAATTATTTCACTTGATTCAGTGTGGAGGCATGGAAAACATGCACTGTTTGGGGTCATGAGGACCGAGTTGGAGAACCTGTGCACTAGACAATGTCTAGTGTGTACCGACCTTGTTAGTGATGGGACCAAGCGGGATGCCAGCATTGGCAAGTGTATACACACCTGCCAATGTCAGCAGCGATGGAACGACGGGGGGGCCATGCTGCATTTGGCAGCATGCCCCCCCTTCCCTGATGATATCGCCAGTCGGACCTACATGACGCATGAGAGCGTGCATCGTCAGTGACATGGTGCGTACACACTGGACTTGTCGTAATGATTGGTCTTTATCAGCAAATTTGTTTAAGCTGCCATATAGTACCCGGCTTTAGTCTTCGTAGTACTCCAGTATTAATACTATCTGTATCATTTGCATTTCCAGCAGTATATACAGAGTAACATTTATTTGCTGGCCGGTATGTTCCTTCCTGACACTATTGTACTAAATGAAATGTATAAACGTTCTGACTTGTGTCAGCGCTTACTGGCCCAGTATTACCTCATGTGTTTATATTATCAGAGAGCTGTTTATTCTTAATGCTTTGTTATGTGACACAATGTTTATTGTGGCTATAGTTGTATCTATAACAGAGCACTGAGTAGAGGGGTCAATGATAATAAATATATCTGATATTATAAATATTTAGCCCAAAGCTTACATATAAATCAAATTAATCATTTACAGAAAGTTGCAGGAGAACACTTACAGACCAGTACATTAAAGCCACATTTAGGTGTATATTCATTATAAATATTACCACCTTTTGGAAGGGCATCACAGAGGTACGCTAAAATACACAGACAAGGGTAGGGTCACTATTGCCAGTATATAGAACTCAATGACAAAATAGGTGACCTATGGGCCTGATTCAGAGCCGCTCGTAAGCGGCCGCTCGTTCGCTCCGAGCGATGTTCGCACAACTGCGCATGCGAATGGGTCGTAATGCGCATGCGCCAACCAGTCATTGCGGTCGGAAATCGAGCGCTCGCAAAATAGCGAATGCCTGCTAATTTGAGTGACAGAATGAGGCGTTTGTGGGTGGTAACAGGGGAAGGTGCTTGAAAACGGGGAGTGGTGATCCGAACGCAGGCGTGCCAAACGGTCAAAACGGGCGTTTTAAGGGTGTACATAATTAACAAAGCAGCGTCATCGGCCACGTCACTTGGTTGTGTCTTAGCCTGAACTGTTCGCATGATTGCGGTAGGAAAATCCAACCACAAGCACTGCGAGCAGTTCAGACGCCTTTCGATGTACTCGATTAATCTAATAAATAGCGGAGATGACGTAGGATGCGAGCGGCCAGGGGGCGTTTTTACAAAATAGCGAGCGCATGCTTCGTTCGCTCGGTCAGACATAGAGGCGTCTACAGACAGCAAAGAGCGAGCGCTCAATTTAAATAGCCGGCCCCTTTTTCTGAACGAGCGAGCGCAAATAGCGTCCGGCTCTGAATCAGGCCCTATGTTAAACTCATACACAGATATTATTTGCTTTTACTGTCTGATATTTAACAGCCTCCTCCAGGACCCCTCCTCTAACCACTGCTCTTCCTGTCTGTCCATGCATTGCTTGTACTGTCACCTATATATAGCCTGGATCCCAGTGTCCATTTATTACATATCTAATTATCCCATGTCCCATTTTTTCAGTACTGGCCTCCAAATTCAGGGGCTGATTCAGGAATGCACGCTAGCAGACGCACGCACCCGTCCGCTGCGAGAATATGCAAATCAATGTATACGCACGGAGACCACAGCAAATGATGCAAACGCCCCCAGCCCCATACAAGCCGCCCATCTCCCTTTACTCACAGCCTGATCAGTAAGCAAGATAGCGCAAACATCGGGAACCATCGGACCCATTAGCATAATAGTGGTTGATCTGAGCTGCCGCAGGATTTTGTCCGCTCCTGTGTACAGCTTACGGAATGGCTGCATATGCCGCCGTACTGCCTTAATTATGCACGCCCCTATAACGGCATTATAACGCCTGCGTTCACCTGACCACCCCCTGTCACCACCCACAAATGGCACTTCCTGTCAATCAGTATCGGAAGAGTCTGCGTTCACACTGTGTGTGGTCTGCGTACCATAATTCGATCACACTGGCTAGTTTGTTCATGCGGTTTCACTGGCCCTGGCAGCTTAGTTGTATCGGCCATTCTGAGTAAGATTAGGGTTACGCAGAGGTCCGATGCTGCGACTGATGACTGCGATGTTCATCTATTGCTGCATCATCAGTGGGCATCTTTTACACAAGGCGCCTCCCGCGGCATTACCATATTTGCGCACAATTGCTGTGTATGAATATGCCGCTGTGCCGACATTTGCTTCCTCCACTGAGCCAGGACCTCAATCTTCTAACCCAAGAAACCAGGATCAGTGGGACTAGGCTCCTACAGCTGTTTTACCTTATGTAGAACGGAATTATGGGGTGAATTGTATGCAGTACATGTATGACCTGTTTATGACCTGTTACAGTACATGTATGACCTATTAAAGGGCATCTATGACCTGTTACAGTACATGCATGACCTATTACAGTGCATCTATGACCTGTTATAGTACGTGTATGACCTGTTAGAGTACATGTATGACCTGTTACAGTGCATATCTGACCTGTTACAGTACATGTATGACCTGTTACAGTACATGTATGACCTGTTACAGTGCATCGGTGACCTGTTACAGTACATGTATAACCTGTTTATGACCTGTTACAGTACATGTATGACCTGTTACAGTGCATCTTTGACCTGTTACAGTACATGTATGACCTGTTACAGGGCATCTATGACCTGTTACAGTACATGTATGACCTGTTACTGTACATGTATGACCTGTTACAGTGCATCTATGACCTGTTACAGTACATGTATGACCTGTTACAGTGCATCTGTGACCTGTTACAGTACATGTATGACCTGTTACAGTACATCTGTGACCTGTTACAGTGCATCTGTGACCTGTTACAGTACATGTATGACCTGTTACAGTGCATCGGTGACCTGTTACAGTACATGTATAACCTGTTTATGACCTGTTACAGTACATGTATGACCTGTTACAGGGCATCTATGACCTATTACAGTACATGTATGACCTGTTACAGTGCATCTTTGATCTGTTACAGTACATGTATGACCTGTTACAGGGCATCTATGACCTGTTACAGTACATGTATGACCTGTTACTGTACATGTATGACCTGTTACAGTGCATCTATGACCTGTTACAGTACATGTATGACCTGTTACAGTGCATCTGTGACCTGTTACAGTACATGTATGACCTGTTACAGTACATCTGTGACCTGTTACAGTGCATCTGTGACCTGTTACAGTACATGTATGACCTGTTACAGTGCATCTGTGACCTGTTACAGTGCATCTCTGACCTGTTACAGTACATGTATGACCTGTTACAGTGCATCTCTGACCTGTTACAGTACATGTATGACCTGTTACAGTGCATCTATGACCTGTTACAGTGCATGTATGACCTGTTACAGTACATGTATGACCTGTTACAGTGCATCTCTGACCTGTTACAGTACATGTATGACCTGTTACAGTGCATCTATGACCTGTTACAGTGCATGTATGACCTGTTACAGTACATGTATGACCTGTTACAGTGCATCTCTGAGCTGTTACAGTACATTTATGACCTGTTACAGTTCATATCTGACCTGTTACAGTACATGTATGACCTGTTACAGTGCATCTATGACCTGTTACAGTGCATGTATGACCTGTTACAGTGCATGTATGACCTGTTACAGTACATGTATGACCTATTACAGTTCATCTGTGACCTGTTACAGTACATGTATGACCTGTTTATGACCTATTACAGTACATGTATCCCCTGTGTATGACCTGTTACAGTACATGTATGACCTGTTACAGTGCATCTCTGACCTGTTACAGTACATTTATGACCTGTTACAGTGCATCTCTGACCTGTTACAGTACATGTATGACCTGTTACAGTGCATCTATGACCTGTTACAGTGCATGTATGACCTGTTACAGTACATGTATGACCTATTACAGTTCATCTGTGACCTGTTACAGTACATGTATGACCTGTTTATGACCTGTTACAGTACATGTATCCCCTGTGTATGACCTGTTACAGTACATGTATGACCTGTTACAGAGCATCTATGACCTGTTATAGTATGTGTATGACCTATTGCAGTGCATCTCTGACCTGTTGCAGTACATGTATGACCTGTTACAGTGCCTATCTGACCTGTTACAGTACATGTATGACCTGTTACAGTGCATCTGTGACCTGTTACAGTGCATCTCTGACCTGTTACTGTACATGTATGACCTGTTACAGTGCATCTATGACCTGTTACAGTACGTGTATGACCTGTTACAGTACATGTATGACCTGTTACAGTGCATCTATGACCTGTTACAGTGCATATCTAACCTGGTACAGTACTTGTATGACCCTTCACTGTGCTTCTCTGACCTGTTACAGTACATTTATGACCTGTTACAATGCATCTATGACCTGTTACAGTACCTGTATGACCTGTTACAGTGCATCTATGACCTGTTACAGTACATGTAGGACCTTTTATAGTGCATCTATGACCTGTTACAGTACATGTATGACCTCTTACAGTGCATCTATGACCTGTGTATGACCTGTTACAGTACATGTATGACCTGTTACAGTATGTGTTTGACCTGTTACAGTACATTTATGACCTGTTACAGTACATCTGTTTCCTGTTACAGTACATGTATAACCTGTTACACTACATCTATGACCTGTTACAGTGCATCTATGACCTGTTACAGTACATGTATGACCAGATAACTGTACATGTATGACCTGTTACAGTGCATCTGTGACCTGTTACAGTACATGTATGACCTATTACAGTACATGTATGACCTGCTACAGTACATGACTCTCCTGTTATTTCATTAACAAATTATGGGAATCCTCAATAGTCCTCTCTTTCTTTTTGCTTTCTCCTTAGAAAATATCACCACCCATGTCTTCTTCAATCTTCTTCTCCACTTATTCTCCAATCTCTTCTATACCAAATTTTATCAAATTCCTTCCATCCATACTTGTCCATTATATCTAGCATTTTCCCATCTAATTCTAGTCTCAGTGGCTACTTATTTTTAATTGGATTTCTTCATGAATGCCTCATTGCATTGCTTTAAGATGCTGTTCTACCACCAGAGCTCTGCCTTTGATGGGTTTAAACCATTGTTTGGAAAACATAATGATTATACCAACAGTGGTTAGTCTTTGATCAGGCTGAGGCCATGCATGAGTGGACCACAGCCTCCATTAACCATCATCCTGACTCCCCAACCATCGCCTCTATTTCCCCATTTAGTTTCCTCCATCCTGTTTCTCTTCGTGTTCCTTCAGCTTTCACACTCGTATTTTAGATCAATGCACTTTTTGTGGCACCCAGGTGTAAGACGTTCCGAGTTTTTAAAAGTTGAATATGTCGTAAGGATCCATTTGGCTGTAATTAGGTTGTGCTCTTACTATTGACATTTCATTTATTGCATTTTATTCTATATTGTAGCCATCAACTTTTTCAGAGGCAGCAATTACAAGAGTGATACCTGCAAGCTATTGAGAAGGAGACAATGTTAAAAAATAAGATGTAACAATAATAATTAATGATCTTAATAATAATGACAAATAAGGTGTCAGTTTAAAGTACAATGAAACTCATCATATTAAATACAATATATTTATATGATATTTCTCCGTCCGATATATTCATATCTTATTCTCTGGCAGGTTGTGCACTGGGCCGACAATACATCATGTTGGAAAATGAGGTTATTGATGAACGTCAGTCATCGTGTTACTCTGTGGAGCCAGTATTGATGTGTGTGAGAGGTTGTCTACCAACAAAAACCATACCAGTTACTGTATCGTTCCACTGTCTTCCGAAGGGTGAGTAGGAAACAACTTTATGTTTTACAGGAAAAATTATACTCTAAAAATAAAAAACTTTCATATTTAACAGATTTTTAAACCATGGCCCTCATTCAGACCCACTCGCGAGTGGCTGTCCGCTCGCAAGTGGGTTGATGGTCCGCACTGCGCATGCGCACGACGGAGGGAGCTCCGTCGTGCGCATGCGCGAGACCCGACGAGCGAAGGACTTTCCTTCGCTCGGAGTGTCTCATCAAAGGGGGCGTGCTGTCGATGTTGACTGACAGCACGCCCCCTTTGGTGGGCGTGTCGGGGGCATGCCTGCCAGACGGAGGCGTTCCCAAGGGAACGCCTACCGTCTGAAGCCGGCCCCACTGACATCACTAGTGATGTCAGTGGGAGTGATTTTGGCTCTGATAGAGCCAAAATCACTCCTGGCCTTGCGGTTGAAAAACTCAACCGCAGGCTTTTGCTCGCAGTTTCGATGGTCGCGATGGTCAAGACCATCGTGACCATCATCCTGCACGCTCGTATATGCTGTGGGTGGTGACCCACAGCTATACGAGCGTCCAGGAGGACGCTCCATATTAATGGAGGTGGGCCCTGATTCAGAGCGAGCGCTCTGGTCAGAGCGTCCGGCTCTGAATCAGGGCCCATGTTCCCATCTTTATGCAAAGTTTTCACTTCTCGTATTTATTGGACAAAACCTTTTTTTTTACAAATGTATCATTAAGACTGAAACAACATAAAATAACAGGAATGTGCTACTTACTCTCTACTCTCAAATACCTATTTTTTGCCAAAAACTGGAGGAGAATCCTTTCAAAATATATATTGTTATTAAGTAAATTAAATTGTTATTCTACTAATTTGACATATATATCCCAATACATCTATACTTTTTGCCCAATGAGACACAAGACACATGATGCGTCTTAGATGCACCAACATGGGTAGCGATTCCTGGAGTTTCATAGTTTTCCATGAAATTAGCATCTTATTCGCATTGTAGTGTTATGATCCACTGCTGGCAATCCTGACAGCCTTGCAGTTTTCAGTCTTGGCTGTTGCTAGGCAGCATGGAAGCTGTCAGTATTGTGGAAGTTTTCAGCTGCAGCCAGTCTGTAATCAAGGTCTCAGTGTGTGTGCAGTTCAGCTGCAAATTAATCTCCAATCAATGAAGCTGGTTTGCATTGGTTCTTCCTCCTGTTAAATTCAGTCCCAGCATTCCCTGTCGGTGATAGTCTATTCCTATTGTCAAGTCTCTTTGGTTCCATCCTGCTCCCGGTCTCCTGTATTGTCAGAGCCATTTATCCGTGCTAGTTCATCTGTGTTCCTGGTCGAGCATCTCCCAGTCTGCTGTGATCATGTTACCAGCTTGTGGCCTAGCCACATCACCAGCTTGTGGTCCGGCCTTACCAGCCTGTGGCCTAGCCACGTTATCTATCATCCACATCAGTCTACAGTTCAGCTGCACCATCTGTAGCCAACCGCTCTTCCTTCCTGTGGCCCAGTTGTGTACAAGTCAGCGGTTCTCATTCATATCTGCAACTCTTAACATCTAGTGCAGCCCTACCGCAGAATATCTCCATCACTGCCTGTGGTCCATTCACACTCTGGTGTGTGATCATATCTGCAGAATTACTATCTCCACTGGCAACAGGAAACTGCTTTACCTGTTGTCCACCTACTAGCGTATCAGTCCTCACCAAGTCCATGGCCGGGTATTCAGATTCAGCCTCCACCCAGATTGAGATTGCCAGCTCAGGTATATCTCAACTTCATACCATCACAGTGTCGAGAGTAAGTCCTGGCACCAGCCTAAGTACCGGTGTGAATATTCAGTCACTAAGGGAACAACGGGTTGGTGTTATAGGTGGAAGATCTCACTTAGTGACTCTGTTGGTTTATCTTGCATCACACTGTAGCTTCTTAACATGTAGCAGAGTCCAAAGTCGCTTATAGTGTCTTAGACACTTAAGATTAGCATTTTTGTCACAAAAGAATTGACAGGAAGTCACAGATTAAGCATAATGATGTGTAGCGTGAGGCAAGGCTTCAATCACTTGTGGCGGTCCTCGGTCTTTTACCTTTTTACCCAGGTTAGCATCGTGCACAGCATCTGTGTGATATAGACGTACAGACCAGAACAGTGGAGGGAAACTATTCACGTATTAAATGCAATGAAGCCATTTTATTTAATAGGACTACACTAGAGGTATAAAATGCTTTTAGAAGTGTTGTATTTTTCAGCCCCGTCTGCAATAACTGTCTTTATCTAGGTGGTTTCATTACTCTCACATAAAGGAGAAGAGAAATACGGGACATTAATAGATGTACAAGGGTATCCAAGTGTAAAAACTGGGACACAACTAATGGCAACAGAAGTAGGCAGGATGATTTATTGCTCTAAGTTACATTTACTTAGCTGGAACAATCTGGGGCTGTTATTTGATAGTTTATTTTCTTTTTTACATTTATATATATATTAAGGGGAAAATTAAATAACTATTAAAAATACTACTGAGCTTAACACTTTCCATACCTCCCAGCTTGGCCAGTGTCAGGGAGTTCAGTGTGCGCAAAATAAATGGGACATTGCACGTTACATTACATTACAATTTATTCTATTGGCTGATGGTGGAAATGATCAAACTGGCCACGGACTGATTCTTGAACCGGTTCGATGAATTGATTTAAAAAAGAAAAAGCAACTAAAATTTATAGCAATTTCTAAAATTTCCGATGAAGAAAGTGTAACAAGATCTAGCATGGTCAAGCTCATTTGTACATGGTCAAGCCGGATTGCTCTTTTTTTGGCAGATGGTGAACCAGTAATGCAAGGCGTGAATTAAAAAAAATATATATATATTTTTTTTATTACACAAAAATATTATTTACATAGTGTTTTAAAAGAATAATATACAGTATGACAACATTCATTTTGACATGAGCCCACCCTCGAACCTTGAATGCCATCATAAACCTCGACAGCAAACTGCAAACGCAAGTCATAATTTTCTACCTAAAACTTTGGATCGCGGTCTTGAGATGACTATACTGGAAGCAAGCTTAGGACCTTCTAACCAGAGACATTTGACTGGATTTCATGGAAGTTCAACATTTTTAAACTACGTTACATGTCAGTAAACTCTTGAGATATACTCACCAGTGGTAAGGAGAGGTATTTGGGCTTAGGGGGTAATTCAGACCCGCTCGCGAGCGCAGGATGCTTGCAAGCGGGTCGATGTTGCCCCACTGTGCATGCGCACGATGGAGGGAGCTCCTTCTTGCACTAACCATGCAACTGGCCAGTTCAGACTTGTCTTGTAGTGTCTCTCGGTGTTTTAGGGATAACAATCGGTGGGTTTCCATCGATGGTGCCATTGGTGATAACCATCAATGGTACAATAACAATCTATGGTGAACCATCGATTGTTTGCACCACTAAGTCTTGCTGCAGCATGCGCGAGACCCGGATAGCGAAGGGCTCTCCGTCGCTCCGGGTCTCGCACCAAAGGGGGCGTGCTGTCGATGTTGATTGACAGCACGCCCCATTTGGTGGGCGTGCTGGGGACGTGGCTGCCAGACGGAGGCGTTCCCATGGGAGAGCCTACCGTCTGAAGCCGGCCCCACTGACATCACTAGTGATGTCAGTGGGAGTGATTTTGGCTCTGATAGAGCCAAAATCACTCCTGGGCTTGCGGCAGCGAGACCCTACCACAGGCGCTCGCATAAGCTGTAGGTGGTCACCCACAGCTATGCGAGCATCCAGGAGGACGCTCAGTTTTCATGGAGGAGGGCCCTGATTCAGAGCGAGCGCTCTGGTCAGAGCGTCCGGCTCTGAATCAGGCCCTCAGTTTCAACATTGCCCTTGGTTGCAGAATTCACACAAAATTAGAGCTACAGTACCAAGCAGCAATTAACCTTTAGCTATCAAATTAAAGTCAGATAATATGAAAAATATTTATTAATATTAGAAGGATGTTGGGCGAATATTTATAAAAATGCATGGAATACAGTATATACCTGTATGTCAATATGTACATACAAATAAAAATTCTCAAATAAAAATGAACAAAAAATAATTAAATTAATCCAATAAAATACACAATAAAATCAAACAGGGAAAAGTGCAAATGCAAGAGTTATCAAGCCTTCTAACAATATAAACCTACATAGAGATGTATGAGCATCACAAAAAGGCAGTCCAGTGTTGCTAATATAGATTTTCTTGTGGTTCGTCCACAATTTAGGACATTTACACCCTTGCAGGTATGATAATGATATTACAGTGCTCCCTCGTTCCTGCGTATTTGAATTGTTAACATGAAGGGATCCCGTATAATATTTGATAGCGCCGCTTTTGCCAAAAATACTGCTGCTGTATTAGTACTGCAGTCTTGTAATTTTTGTGATCACAGTAAGAGTACTTATATGGTGCATGCAGACTGTGGGGGTCATTCAGACCCGCTCGCGAGCGCAGGACGCTCGCAAGCGGGTCGATGTTCCCCCACTGAGCATGCGCACGACGGGCTCTCCATCGCTCCGGGTCTCGCACCAAAGGGGGCGAAGCCGGCCCCACTGACATCACTAGTGATGTCAGTGGGAGTGATTTTGGTTCTGATAGAACCAAAACCACTCCAGGGCTTGCGGCAGCGAGACCCTACCGCAGGGTCTCCGTCGCAAGCCCTATGGTCCTGATGGTCAAGACCATCGCGACCATCATCATGGACACTCGCATATGCTGTGGGTGGTTACCCACAGCTATGCAAGCGGCCAGGAGGCCGCTCCATTTTCATGGAGGAGGGCACTGATTCAGAGCGAGCGCTCTGTTCAGAGCGTTCGGCTCTGAATCAGGCCCTGTGTTATATCCACTTTAGTAGCTTCCTGCTACACGCTCAGGACCTCATTCAGAGTCTCTCGCTAGCGTTGTGTGCGGCCCAATGGTTTACATATGCGCATGTGCACGCTTCGTACTGTGCGTGCGCGAACTACTCTGTGCGATCGCAGGCCACTCGAACGCCCAGCAAAGATAGCTCAGTGAAATGAGTGACAGGAGAGGCCGTTTGTGGGTAGTACACTAATAATGGGGGAGTGGAGGTGCGAACGCAGGCGTGCCTGAGTGTTTCCACGCCATTTTAGAGGCATGCATAATTAACACGCAGCGTCATAGTATAAGTCACATGCCTGTTTCTTTACACTGTACAAGTCCTCGCAGTGCTTGCGGTAGGGTAAGGCAACCACAAGCGCTGCGATCGCTTCCGATTGTCCTCGATGTACCAATATTTTAATACACTTCCTGGAGATGATGTGTGCTGGTGGGCGGCTCTGCCTGTGCGATTGGGCATACACTGGCCGCTCGCTAAGACATGGTTGGCGTGCTTATGCCTTGGCGAGCGATCGCTTCCCGTGGCATCACTTTGACAAATTTCCATATGCTGGGGGCGAGCAATCGCATCTAGCGAGAGACTCTGAATGAGGTCCTCAGTCCATATGTTATAATCTGATTGTCAGTTACCTGTCCGTGTGTGGTGGTAGTATTCAAGAGTGGCGTCCCGCTCTTGTATGGCTTACCGGTAAGTAGTCCTCCCGTCCTTGCCCTTCTGCCGCCTCAAGCATGTGCGACTTGTCTCTTTCCTCTGCCGGCTTCGTTCCCCAGTGATATGCTGGTCCGGATCTGCTCGAGGTGCTTGTAATTAGTATGTGATCCAAGGTACTGAGAGGTCATGTCATGGGGGATCCCTGATGATGTCAGGGATATCCTCCTGATTGATCCACGTCTGTAACTCCTGCTTACTAACGCATTTCACCTGTAGGGCTTTGTCAGAGATTCAGAGATACATCACATACTCATTACAAGCACATTGAGTAGATCCAGTCCAGCATACCACTGGAGAATGAACCCGGAAAAACAGTTCTCCAATTCAGTTATTCAGATGTAGAGGTTTTGCATTTATTTACTTTGTAATTTTCTAAATGCAACTTTCAATTTTATTTTAAAAAAACATTTGTGATTCTTATATATCAAATTGTATTCCCCTATTTGTATGCAATGTAATAAATATATTGCATATTAAAACTTTTTAAGATAGCGCCACTTCTACATGACGTATAGACCCAATGCTTGTGTTGCCTATGCTTCCGTCAGATGTACATACACACACAGGAACACCTGGCCTGCGGTTTATGTAAGTAGCTTTATTTTGGCGCTGGCCACATTGCTGGATGTATCTGACTTTATATTTGTATTTTCATGTCTTTTTTTATTTTATCATAAAATGTCCCTTTTAAAAACATAAATGTATTAAATATTGTAATTTCCACCATGGGTGTCATCAAATACTGAATGGGCACATACTGTATAATTAAAATTTCTGAGTTTCCAGTTGCGGTCACTTGTACCTATATCAATAGTGAACATATGAAAATTAAATTAATGTTATGCAGGGGGGTACATAGAAAATAATTATTCTTACATGCAGGACCAGCAACAGAGATCATGGGGCCCAGAACAACCATTATTTTAGGGGCCCCATCCCCTGGTCCCTAGCAAGTACTGGCCAGTCGCTTAAGAGTCTGCCTTATCTATATGTGGTTTCTGTGTAGCCCCACAGTGTCCCTCCAGCCCCTCTTCTGTCTCTTCAGCCCCAGCCCACAGTGTCTCCCCAGCCCTATAACCTGATCATTGGCAGGTTTAGGCAAGTTGCTTGCGCATCTGCCTTAACTATATGTGGTTTCTCTGTAGCCTCACAGTCTCTCTCCAGCCCCCCTTCTGTCTCTCCAGCCCCAGTCCAGTGTCTCTCCTGCCCCAACCCACAGTATATCTCCAGCCCCTGCCTACAGTGTCTCTCCAGCCCCATCCACTGGTCCCTAGCAAGTACTGGCCAGTCACTTAAGAGTCAGCCTTACCTATATGTGGTTTCTCTGTAGCCCCACAGTTTCCCTCCAGCCCCCCTTCTGTCTCCCCAACCCCAGCCCAGAGTGTCTCTTCAGCCCCAGCCAACAGTGTTTCTCCAGCCCCCACACTTACCTTCTTCTATGCTTTCTGGCTCTCCACTGCAGCTCCTCTGCTCGATTTCAGAGTTGCAGTGTTGTGTGACATCATGACATCACATAAGCTGTGCCACAATAATGAAAAAAAACTTTTGCACCAGCCACCACCACTACAATAAAGCTACATCAGCTTCCCGGACAGATCCGTGCATGCAAGTGCCCTGCTGATCACTGCAGCGGCACAGTCAGAGATTTAAGGGGGTGCCTCTAGGACTTCTGGGCCCAGTACAGCAGTGTATCTAGTCCCCCCTATCGCCGGGCCTGCTTACATGAGATGTCGGATGTGAGCACCGGTATGGCATATTTGCAATGCTTTATGGAGTATCAAACAAAATTCAGACAGACCAAATAATAGGGAGATGTGGTTAAAATACCGACAGAGGGGATTCAGGTGTTCAGAATGCGGCGCCGGAATCCCGATACCTGTCAGAATCCCGGCGCCGGCATCCCGCCTGCCGGTATCCCAAAGGTAAGTACCGGGGTTAGGGTGCAGGGAGGGGGGGTTAGGGTAGGGGTAGGGTCAGCATACCGACCGACAACGTGTCAGTATTCTAACCCTGTCGGGATTCTGACCGCCGGGATCCCAAACTGCGGCATCTCATGCCAATCCCGATAATAGATAGTATGGAAGCACTCTATAAACATTGCTGGACCGTGAGGAAATATGTTGCTGGCAAATAAATGTTCTGAAGGTAAAACGACTGCACCAGTATTTCATCAGCCACATTATGTCTCCTAGATTCCGCAATACGACTGGAAGACTGGCAAGCCAACCCTAGAGCGCCATCTGAGGACCTAACGAAGAAGGTGGAGGCCCACGTAAGCTGCGCGTGTGCAGAAGATTGTGAAAAAATATGAGACACAATCCTCCCCCCCCACACACACACTTTCAAAAACAGCCAAAAAGATCTGCTTCAAAAAAATGGAAGCAGTAACTTCTGCCATCAGGAAAAACTCAGAAAGCCGGGTTCTCAGGCGTTGCTGCGGTCTATAACTGGCTGTAGCCACGGGTACATTTGTATTCTGTCTTTGCCCCTCACTGTATAATATAAAGACTCAGAAATGAGTTTTTACTGTGAGAACAATAAACATCAGGTAACCTGACAGAAGGTTGGTAATTGAAATCATGTAGTGCAACCGTGATTACTTAACATTTACCACCAGGCTCTCATTGCAAGTGAAACAAAATTCAAATGATTTAATATGTGAGGAGTTCGCACGCTGCAAGCCATCGCCTGCTGTCACCCGGTACAGCAAGCTTGTTACGGAACATTAGCGTTACCGGGAGAATGACTTCAGTGCAGACTGCTTTTATTTCTACACATCTGTACCTCACAGCAGGCTCCAGGTTTGGTTACAGTTCAATTCTTACAACTGGCAGTTTGCAAATGATTCTCCTAGCAGTGACAAGTGTAATGTGCCCGTGTATCGCAGAGGCAGAACTTTGCAGCCTGGCTGCTTAGAGACAGCAGGGGGGTGAGGATTATACTGCTGTCATATCTCCAGAATATACAGAATTACAAATGCATTACATGGGGAGGGGGATCCTCGGGCTTAGCCGAGCCTGTAGTGTCTGTATGCATTATGCGTTCATTTATAGCAGCCTTTGCATGTAGCTCATATATTTGACAATTTTATTCCTTGCTGCACAGATAGAAAGCAGGTTTGGAGAAATGAGGTTGCGTGGAGAAGCCTGTTGTGCCTTTGTATCTATATGTTTGTTTTTCTTATTCCGGAGGACAAGATAAATTATTTAGAGGTCTTCAAACATGTATATATTTTTTTGTGTGTGGGTTTTAGAGAGCGAATAAGTAAAAAAAAATGGAAATTGCTATTCATTGGGCGTAGATGTAGGAAAAAAGTGAGCGGCCAACTCTTCCAACAGGTCACAAAAATACACGTGTAAAATAAGGCCAAAAAATGTGTAATGGATACAATCAAAACAATTTAAAAAAAAAAGTTTACTCTTTTCTTTTAAAGTTCTATTCAGCAATAGTGATGATAATTCCCCCGAATAGTATCCGGCCACATCGTCACGATTTTTTATCAATTATTAAATTTTATGTCCGCTATTCAGCAATTTATTTTATGCAGGGACAGCACGCTGTGTTAGCACGCTGTCCTTGCGATGTTACAGAAGGCATTGATTCCGAAAACAATACCTTCTGTTTCTGCTTCTGCGCCTGCCCAGTCATGCGCTTCCAAACAGTCTCCGTCCCTGCTTTGCGGTAACCGCCGATTGGTGAGTCCAACTAGACTCTGTCTAAACTGTCCAAATTGATTGAAATGTGAACACAGGCTTTATATTAGTCTGATCCTGCAGGGACTTATGGGAATATGTCCCTCTGTCCCTGCAGTTTTCCGGAAATTTAAGTATTTTCTTCATATAACGCCATTCTGAGATAGCGTTATATAAAATAAATAGGTTTCCAGTAATTAAACACTTTTTGCTTTGCTGAATAGCAAAAAGCATTAAAGCACTGTAGAAATCAATGGCTGATCCCTACAGTGCGGTACTCTGCCAGATGAGAATTAATGGAGAAGATAATTGCGTTATCTTCTTCACTAACCTATTGCTGAATAGTGGACTTACTTATAAAATGTGGAAATTATAGTTTCCTCATTTTTATGTAAAAAAGTCATTGTTGAATAGACCCCTAAGAGTTAATCTTAAGTCACCTTAATGTTAAGCACACTCACAGTGGAACAAACACAGCTCTTATACTGTGGGTCCCACTTATAGTTTCAAGTGCATCTTTTTTTTATTAGGATATGCACATGCGAGACAAAAGGTATTCGCAGCTACTTCTGTCAAGTAGCGGGAGTTCTGGTGGATTAATGCTGATAGTTACTGCCAGCGGCACTATCTCCTAGTGTCTGATTGCCTAATTGTGTATTGACCTCTCCAGCTGATAATACTTATTTATTAGCGTTGTGGCTTTTATTATATGAAGTAGACATAAAACTGACGGGTACTTGTCTTATTAAAGTGCAATAAGACTAGGTAAAAAAAATTATATAGGATCGTAAATTAATTAAAATGTCTGAAATCACAGCTCAAGAAAAAAATCTGAGAATGCACAGTATAGCATATAACATGATAACATGCTAATGTATCAAACTGGACATCACTCCTCCACTTATGCGGTCATTCTTACGTTCTTTTAGTAACATGGTGGTACAGCTTGAGCCTATAGAATACAATGACCAGGTGAATGTTGGACCAGGCAGCCTGGAACGAGCATCTGTTCTAGCCCTAATCTTATGCTTCTGTGTCCCTTCTGGTGTTCAGTGGTGCATTGCAGCTTCTTCTCACGCTGCGGCTTCTCATTAATAGCGCCGGCTTCTGTATTCCACGCTGAGTGGGGAACTGAAAGAAACCTGGTGCCTTCAGGGCTCGAAGATCAGATTTGCTGTAGTCTGTAGGTGTTACCCCTATATATAATAAGAACGCAGCCACAAAGCATGGAGGTATCAATTATTGTACTCAAATCAAAATGTCAAATCAATATATAAAACATTTATTTATAAATAAAACAATTAAACAAAAATTACCAACAATGATCATCAAAAAACAATAAAAAGACATAAATAAAATGATATTAATCTTAAGAGATTTTGTTAATAATTTGAACATGTAGTATTGCTCAATATTAAGTACTTTCTTTCCTCCGAGAAAGTGGGATACAGGACCTCATTCAGAGTCGGTCGAAGCGGCCGCACGGTCGTATGGGAAAAGGGGCCGGATATGCAAATGATTCCCTTGCAAGTTGCGTCCCTAAGTTCGGATCGGTAGCTGGCCGACCAAGGGGAGGAAGCGGCCGGAATTCCAAAAAATACGCCCCCTTCTCGTACGCATTACACGTCATCTCCGGGCATATAAGGATTAATCGAGACCATCGGGAACCATCGGAACTGGTCGTAGAGCTTAAGGTTGACCATAACCTCTCTTAAGCTCTACGATCATGTCAGTGTAAAAACCTCCCATGTCACATGTGCCATGACGCTACTTTGTTAATTATGCACTCCCATAAACCGTATGCACTCCCATAAAACGCCGTTCGCATAATTAGGCATGCCTGCGTTCGGATCTCCACTCCCCCATTTTCAAGCACCTTCCCCTGTTACCACCCACAAACACCTCAATCTGTCACTCAAACTACCGACCTGGCTGTGTTCAAGGAGAGAGAAATTTCTGATCATAGCGGCCAGTTTGCGCACGCGCATTGCAAACTTTACGCATGCGCAGTATAGCGAACATTGGTGGCATACGACCATGCGGCCGCTTCGACCGACTCTGAATGAGGTCCACAGTCTTTTTATCAAAGTCACTGAATAATTAGTAAAAAGGTTGATAGACCCATACAATGAGTAGAAAGTATCCTTTCAGCAAATGTTATTAACTGCAGACTCCTGTCCCGTATTAAGAGCATATAGTTGGGGCTGGTGTGTGATATACCTTGTTGCCCAGATGGAAGTGCGCTCAGCCCAGCCAGCGGGGAGTGTCTAGTACTGGCAACTGTCATTTGTGTGCTCCTGAGGCTGTGTACCAGCACCAGCTGTCAAGGCATTGGCAGCAGACTCCTTAATTATCTGCTCGAGACCGCAAGAAGCAGTCCTGTCTCATGCTGGTGTGCCGCTCAGCAGTGCGGTGATGGGGTAATTTGGTTCTCCCAGTAAGCTCTGAGCTCGGCTCTTGCTTGTGAACAGAATTGCTCATAGCCGGGCTTGACCTACAAGCGGTCATGGAGTCTTCTGGCTGCAGATGAATAATTAAAGTGTACATGTTACCCCAATGTGTTTTATAGACTGTGGTCCTTTGTCAAAATAATTAATTTATTTGACTTTGTATGCAATGTTCCTGTACTAATACGGTCATTTATTTTTAGAGTAATACCTGAGAAGGAAATCTGGGACCCAAGATACTTGCTGGCGAATGTTAGATTGTTAGATTATAAGAATTTGTATTCAAGTTTGTGACCAAGTGGTTCATAGAGGGTGCATCACACATATATTAACAAAGTAACAACCATAGAGAATCGGGGTGTCCTCTATTATGAATTGGGTGACAAACCTGCTTATATAATAAACTGGCATAAGGAGTGGTGTTTTGGACTTGGAATGTATAACACAGCATAAGACTGGTGCCCATGGCCATCCCAATCATTTGTAGATTTCAAACCTAATGTACAGTTGGACGTATGCTTAATTTTTGCATAAGATAAGCATTTCTCTACCTCACATGTAGATAGAGTTGCATCCTATAGTTATGACTACTTACACTAAATATAATATAGGGCAACAGTAACCTTAGTGGAACACGCCAGTTCTCTGCACACTGGTACTCAAACTGCCTGCAGTGCAGGCCAGAGGTCCAAATCCTATTACAGGGCAGCAGTAACCTTACTGATGTACACTGGTACTCTAACTGCCCGCAGTGTATCCCAGAGCTCCTCCTAATACAGGGCAGCAGTAACCTTACTGATGCACACTGGTACTCTAACTGCCTGCAGTGTATCCCAGAGCTCCTAATACAGGGCAGCATTAACCCTTTATTGGTGCACACTGGTGCTGTAACTGCCCACAAAAGTTTTTGGTGTGTGCAAATTCCAAAGATGTCAGTGTGCCACCATTACTATAAGCGCAGTGAGTCGCAGCAGCATGCAATAAAAAAAAGAAATATAGAATGTGTGTTGTTCAGGTTCAGGCATTCTGTTGTAAAATAATAATGTTCATTAGGTGCCAGTGTGCCTATAAGTGCAGTGAGTCACTGCAGTGTGTACAAAATTTAAATAAACAAAAAAAAAAAAATGTGTGTGTCCAGGGCTAAGTAGTGGTACTGTGTTACAATAATGCCCAGTAGGTGCCGTGGCACTGCGTTAATAATAAATGCGCTGTGTCAGTCGCAGTGCGAAGTTGTACAAATAATTACTCTGA
This sequence comes from Taudactylus pleione, assembly GCA_031769625.1. NCBI lineage: Eukaryota > Metazoa > Chordata > Amphibia > Anura > Myobatrachidae > Taudactylus > Taudactylus pleione. The sequence continues at coordinate 307,740 of JAUIMM010000505.1, forward strand.
GCAGACTAAGTAACAAACTGAATGGTCACTTGTTCAAATCTTTCAGTACTTCAGTTTATGCAAAGTACTGGAACCATTCAAAGTAGTTACCTATGAAGTAAGTTCAGACACTGCCAGCTTAGCTCAGGTGATTCCCTTAATTAGACTAATGGAAAAGCAGCTCTAGAAACTGAAGGAGGAGATGACACAAAGCAATTCTGCTAAGTATGTTGGACTTAAAGATAACATTCTTTATTTGCGTCACCAGGTCAAAGGGTTGTCAACTTCTTCTAAATGGATCACTACATTTTGGCGACCATATTTGATCCTAGGTTTAAGAAGTACATAATGTCTTTTTTTCCTATTGACACAGATCTTAAGAGATGCAAAGAACTCCTTGTGAGTAAGTTGGCAGCTCAAGTGGCACATGACATGATGATGTTTCCTCCTTCAGTTTCTCCTGCAACTGCTGCTGCCAGTAAAAAAATTAGCTTTCCCAAGAGACCCACTGGTGATGAGGATGTCAACTCAGTGCACCAGAGTGACACAACATTATGACATCTGGACAGGTCTAAAAGAATTGCCCAAAACTAGTGATACCTTTTCTGTGACTCAATCTGATATGGTAACCATCCATAGAATGGTGGAGGATTACAGTGTACAAATGAGCATGTCAGAAAGTCCCTTTGACTACTGGGAGGAAAAAAGGCAAATTGGAGCCCCTTGTACCAACTCGCTTTGGCCCTCCAGTGTGTACTGGGAGGGCCCAAGGACAATTCCATCTTGCATCACTTTTCTGCCACTGCTGTGTGGCAATGTTTCATATATGTGCTATAATCTTTTAAACAGCCATGTGTTTGTGCCACTGCTCTGTTGCTTAGTAGCCAACCAGCTTGCTGTAGCCTTTGGACAGTATTGGTGAACAATATTGTGAACTGTGAGGTTGTCAAAATTGAGTGTAAATGACTGTAATTGAGGTAAATAATACTATAGGAACAAAAATAGGCCCAAATTACATGATTTTAGCTGTTTTTAGCACTTAAAAAAAATACAGATCCAAAACCAAAATACATGAGCGTGGTTTTGCCTAACCAAACTAAAACCAAAACATGGCAATTAATACAGGCTCAAAACCAAAACACAGGGGTCAGTGCACATCTCTAATTGATACGCACTTTTATCAGTATCAAATTGAGGTCCAGTTGCTCCTTCAGCCTCAGGTACAGGAGAAGGTACAGGAGAATATATATAGTAGAGGTGAGCAGGTCCAGATCTCAGAGATCCGAACCCAACCATATTTCGCAGATCCAGCTCAGGTTTTCCCGCCTGACTCGGATCTCAAAACAAGGCAAAACTGCATCATCACGCTGTTCGATTCTCGCGGGTTTTGGATTGTATAAAAGTTTCCCCCGATCGACGCCATTTTCATTCCTGCTGTGGAGAGTGAAGAGGGAGGGGACTATGAATGTAATCGCTGTGCTGTGCTGTTGCTGTGCATAGGGGCGAGCTGCTTAATGTCCATAGGGGGCGGGGCTGGCTGTTGTACATATTGGGGCTGACTGTTCTCGTGTCCATAGGGGCTGGCTGGCTGTTGTCCATATGGGTTGGCTGTTGTCCATATAGGGGCTGGCCAGCTGTTGTCCTATCCATAGGGGCTGGCTGGCTGTTGTCCATAGGAGCTGGCTGGCTGTGCTGCTGTGTTGTTCATTGGGTGCTCTGTCCATCAGGGTTGTTCTTCACCCCCAGTGTGAAAAAAAAAAATTCTGTGTGTGTACACACGTTAGCCACACTTATCAGCAATGTAGGTGCGCAGGGGTGCTGCCTGTGTCATTTATCAAGGGGCTGCTGCCTCGTTCAGGGGTGCTTCCGCTCCCCAGTCTGAAAAAAAATTAAGTTTTTTATTTATGTGTGTGTGCGCATTAGCCACATTTATCAGCAACGTAGGTTTGCAGGTGTGCTGCCTGTGTCATTTATCAAGGGGCTGCTGCCTCATTCAGGGGTGCTCCCCCCCAGGGTGAAAAACGATATATTTTTTTCTGTGTGTGGTTGTATGCGTTAGTCGCAACTTAGCTGCGCTATAATTGTTTGGTGACACTGCTGTAAGATCGCAGTGAGTATGGAGGTCATTCACATGACAGGAGAGCAGGATGCACATATCAGTCTTGTGGCTGCCGGCGGCAGTCATGATGATGATGCAAGGCCGACAACGTCATATATGAAGGCCGATGTACCAGGGCTTAAGACAGACCATGTAAAAAAAATCTACTTTTACCCTGTTAAAGAAAAAAAATCTAAAGCGAAGTCAGCTTTAGAGAAACAAAAAATTGGCAATATGCCATTCACTACACTAAGTGGCAAGGTAAGGATAAGACCCTGGCCTTTATTTATGACTGGTGGTTCTAGTGATGATTTAAGCCCTTCTGCTTGTAGAAGAGGTACAAAAATATTTTAATTGTCTCCAAAAAGTCACAGATCCCCGAGGAGAGTCCAAGTGTGTCCGCGGTTCCCATGTGTGAGCCTGACCTTTCTAATACTGTACTTGAAGAGGATCCTCCTTCCACCATTTGTGTGCCCTCTGCAAATGTGGGGATGAGCAGCACAAGTCAACATGCTGACGTAGAGATCAAGGATGATTCTCTGGAATTCCACTAGGAGGATATTTACATAGTTGGCGATAACAACAAGGTTTATTAGGATGTTGATGATAATGATTAGGATGTTGATGCCGAGTATGTTTGTGTAAAATCTGTAAATCAGGCAACAATTGTTGCCCATGGTAGAGAAAAATCCCTTTGTTGCCATACCTGAGCATGGCAACAATGTGTGGAATTATTTCCACCCAAATCCAGACAACCTTTGCCAAGCCAATTATAACAATTGCCATTTAACAGTGAGTAGAGGTAAGGACCTTAACCATCTAGGAACCTTCCCCCTGTTACGTCACTTGCAGCACATTCATCAAATTCGAAAAGGGTATTTCAAATTCTGAAACTTTGGGGACAAAAAAAACAAACAAAAATCAGTGCAGTGTCACCTACAGTAGCTGCTCCCTTCTACCTGGATCCAAGCACCTGCAATCTCCACCACCAACACCTGCATCATCATTATCATCCTCATTCATGATCGGAAGTAGTCATGCATCCAATTCCATAAGAATAACTGACTCCTCTCCTATCCGCAGTTCCTCAGAAGGATCCTTGAGTGCTGCTGCTGCTGTTGCTGTGAGTGGATCTTCATCCCAGAAGGGGACCAGGATGAAGACTACTTATAGTTTAAGGGAAAGATTTCTTGACTGCACAACCTGAATATATATATAGTGGGAGGTGCTACCTGATGAGACTAATTACAGGCACAGAAACAGACAAATCTCAGGTGCACAACTCCAAATTACTAATCATATATAAATGCAATAACATTTTGCAATCAATAGAGGTTTTTAGCATAATCATGGCCAAGGTTATGGGCCTACCCACCATATCCAGGTAACCTCTTTAGGGTAGGTCCCAAACATACTAGGGTTCAAATCCAGAGCGCAGGGCACCCCCAAAACTGGCCCAGCCAAGCTGCCCCAAGGCACCGCCATAGTAAGAAAAGTGCAGTGTAAAGAGATAGTTCAGAGCAGCCACAGCTGCATATAAAGAATGAAAATAAAAGTGAAATACATACAGTCAGGTCCATAAATATTGGGACATTGACAGAATTTTCATATTTTGTCCTCTATTCACCACCACAATGGCTTTGAAATGAAACAAACAAGATGTGATTTAACTGCAGACTTTCAGATTTAATTTGAGGGTAATTACATCCAAATCAGGTGAACGGTGTAGGAATTACAACGGTTTCTATATGTGCCTCCCACTTTTTAAGGGGCCAAAAGTAATAGGACAAACTAAACAATCCTAAATCTAACTTTCACTTTTTAATACTTTGTTGCAAATCCTTTGCAGGCAATTACAGCCTGAAGTCTGGAACGCATAGACATCACCAGACGCTGGGTTTCATCTCTGGTGATGCTCTGCCAGGCCTCTACTGCAAATGTCTTCAGTTCCTGCTTGTTCTTGGGGCATTTTCCCTTCAGTTTTGTCTTCATCAAGTGAAATGCATGCTCAATCGGATTCAGGTCAGGGGACTGACTTGGCCATTGCATAACATTCCACTTTTTAGCCTTAAAAAACTCTTTGGTTGCTTTTGCAGTATGCTTCGGGTCATTGTCCATCTGCACTGTGAAGCGCTGTCCAATGAGTTCTGAAGCATTTGACTGAATATGAGCATATAATATTGCCCGAAACACTTCACAATTAATTCTGCTGCTTTTGTCAGCAGTCACATCATCAATAAATATAAGGGAACCAGTTCCATTGGCAGCCATACATGCCCATGCCATGACACTACCACCACCATGCTTCACTGATGAGGTGGTATGTTTTGTATCATGATCAGTTCCTTTCCTTCTCTTCTCTTCTGGTACAAGTTGATCCTTGTCTCATCTGTCAATAGGATGTTGTTCCAGAACTGTAATGGCTTTTTTAGATGTTGTTTGGCAAACTGTAATCTGGTCTTCCTGTTTTTGTGGCTCACCAATGGTTTGCATCTTGTGGTGAACCCTCTATATTCACTCTTGTGAAGTCTTCTCTTGATTGTTGACTTTGACACGTATACATCTACCTCCTGGAGAGTGTTCTTGATTTGGCCAACTGTTGTGAAGGGGTTTTTCTTCACCAGGGAAATAATTCTTTTGTCATCCTCCACAGTTGTTTTCCGTGGTCTTCCGGGTCTTTTGGTGTTGCTGAGCTCTCCGGTGCATTCTTTCTTTTTAAGAATGTTCCAAACAGTTGATTTGGCCACACCTAATGTTTTTGCTATCTCTCTGATGGGTTTGTTTTGATTTTTCAGTCTAATGATGGCTTGCTTCACTGATAGTGACAGCTCTTTGGATCTCATATTGAGAGTCGACAGCAACTGGTTCCAAATGCAAATGTCACACCTAGAATCAACTCCAGACCTTTTACCTGCTTAATTGATAATGAAATAACGAGGGAATAGCCCACACCTGTCCATGAAATAGCTTTTGAGTTGATAGTCCCATTACTTTTGGCCCCTTAAAAAGTGGAAGGCACATATTGAAACTGTTGTAATTCCTACACCGTTCACCCGATTTGGATGTAATTACCCTCAAATTAAATCTGAAAGTCTGCAGTTAAAGCACATCTTGTTTGTTTCATTTCAAAACCATTGTGGTGGTGAATAGAGGCCAAAATCTGAAAATTCTGTCAATGTCCCAATATTTATGGACCTGACTGTATATATTAAACAGAGTGAAGGGTTAAAATGTGTTATAAAGGAAAATGTGTTATAATGCGGTGCCCTGAAACAGATCAACTAATGCAATCCAGGGGGACCCACGCCCCAAAAATGAACCAAAGTTGCACTACAGTATATAACTTGTAGGACTTACCTAGAATTGTGCCTAATAGCAGTGTGCATATAAATTACCATACTCCATGCTTTTAAACCAATAAGGAAGGGATGCAAATCCTGACTGAGGGAGTCTCCTTTCCCTCAAGTGTCTCCTTTCCCTCAAGTGAGGGAGTCTTCTTTCCCTCAAGTGAGGGAGTCTCCTTTCCCTCAAGCACATTAAATGGAGTATATGGGAAAGATTTCTGGACTGCCCAACCTGAATATATATATATAATGGGAGGTGCTACCCGATGAGACTAATTGCAGCCACTTATATTTTAACCAAACAATTGACTCTCAAACAATCCTTTGCAATGGTGAAACAAGTATGACAGCAGACAGCCAGTTGCACAGTGGATTACTGATGCCATAACAGCTATGCTGGTATTAGATGTGCGTCCAGTATCCGCTATTAATGCAGTCGGTTTTACGCAGTTAATAATGGTCCTGTGTTGCCGATACCATGTCCCTTCTAGATTCCACTAGAATAGCAATTCCCAGTCTGTACAAGGACATTAAAAAAAACCTTATTAATGTCCTCCGAAATCCTGTGGTGCCCACTGTACACTTAACCACATATACTGTATGTGGACAAGTGGGGCAGGGCAAACTAAAGATTACATGACTGTGACAGCCCACTGGTTAGGTGTATTGCCTCCAACAGTGCAAACAGCAGCAGCAGCATCATCTAACAAATTCCAGCTCATTCAGAGGCAGGCTACTCTGTGTATCACCGGTTTCACTAAGAGGCATACCGCTGAGAACCTCTTAGAAAAAATCAGGGAAATCATTGCAAAATGGCTTACCCCACTTGGACTCTCCTCAGGATTTGTGATTTCTGATAATGCCAGCAATATTCTGCAAGCATTACATGTGGGCAAATTCGAACACATCCCATATTTTGCTCACACAATTAATTTGGTGGTGCAACATTTTTTTTAAATGACAGGGGCGTGCAGAAGATGCTTTCGATGGCCCGAAAGATTTCTGCCCATTTTTGGTATTAAGAAACCATGTGTCGAAGATTGCAGAACCAGAACTGTTGAATTTGCCCTGCCATCAGCTGAAGCAAGAGGTAGTAACTAGGTGGAATTCTACCCTATATATGCTTCAGCGAATGGAGGAGCAGGAAAAGGTCATCCAAGGCTACACTACGGCCTATGACATAGGGAAAGGAGCGGGAAGGCACCTTAGTCAAGCCCAGTGGAGATTAATTTCCATATTGTGCAAGGTTCTCAAACCCTTTCAACTTGCCACAAGTGAAGTTAGTTCAGACACTGCCAACTTTAGTCAGATTATTACCCTCATCAGACTTTTGCAAAAGCAGCTGGAAAAAATGAAGGAGGAGCTGAAATGGAGTGATTCCGCTAAGTATGTCGGACTTGTAGATCAAGCCCTTCTTTCGCTTCGCCAGGATCCAAGGGTCATCAATCTCTTGAAATCAGATCACTATATTTTGGTGACCATACTTGATCCTAGGTTTAAGTCATACCTTGTGTCTTTCTTTCCAATGGACATAAATCTGAAAAGATGCAAAGAGCTGTTGCTGAAAAAATTGTCAGCTCAAGTGGCAAGTGACACGACAGCATCTCCTCCTTCAGTTTCTTCAGCTTTCAGGATAAAACTACATTTTCCTAAGAGACCCACTGCTGGTGGTGATGCAGATCACTCAGCAAAACTAATGACATCTGGTTGGGTCTGAAAGAACTGCCTACAATGAGTGACATGTCTACCGTGACTTTGTCTGATACGGTCACCATTCAGAGAATGGTGGATGATTATTTTAGGGATAGCATCCTAATAGGCATGTCAGACAGTCTGTTTCACTATTGGCAGGAATTTGGAGTCCCTTACACAAACTGGCTTTGCTGTACTTAAGTTGCCCACCCTCCAGTGTGTACTCTGAAAGAGTTTTCAGCGCAGCCGGGAACCTTGTCAGTGATCGGCGTAGGAGATTACTTCCACAGAATGTGGAAAAGTTGATGTTCTTCAAAATTAATTACAAATTCCACAAGGAAGACCTCTACCGGCAATTAAGTAAAAAGAACTACAGAAGCGCCTGTAATGGTGGATTCCAGCAGGGACAAATTAATATTGTATGAAGAAGAGGATGCACACACTGATGGGGATGACGATGACGATGATGACATCTAATGTGTTGTAAAGCCAGTTTGTGTATGGGATCATTGCCACCAATTTCCACTGCGAATTGGCAGCTTGTTTTGTGGGGGGTCCAAACAAACCAATAATTTCAGACACAATTGGCAGTCCCTGTCGCTGTAGTGATTGGTTTATCAAACTGTGAATGTCCTGTTTCATAAATACAACATAAGGGTGGGTTGGAGGGCCCAAGGACAATTCCATCTCGCACCTCTTTTCTTTGCATTATGTGCTGTTTGGGGCATTGCTGCCTGACATTTCTAATTTTATGGTTTATGAATGTCCAGAAATTGTAATGGCCACAGACAGCATCTCCTGCATTCCCCTTTCAATTCTGAATCGCAAAATGGATGGGGTGGCCATCTGGCTGACATCACCTCTGCTGGAACAGAACAGAACACCTCTGCTGTGCTGTTGCTTTGTGTGCATAGGGGCTGACTACTGTTGTCACTTGTCATAGGGAATGGCTGGCTGGCTGTTGTCCACTCCAAACAAGGGCTTGTCATAGGGAATGGCTGCTGGGCTGTGCTGTGCCTGTTATCCATAAGGGCTGTGTTTCCCTATTCTAGGAGCTGTGCTGCCGACAGAAGAGAGGGGCTTCAGTGGCTCCTGTGTCACTGCAGTCAAGAAGAGGTGCTGCTGTGTTGTCCCGAGGGTGCGCTGTTCATTAGGAGTGCTCTTCACCCCCAATGTGAAAAAAAGAAGAAATAGTTTTTTTTTTCTGTGTGCGCGTGCGTTACCCACACTTATCACCAGCAACGTAGCTGCGCAGGGGTGTTGCCTGTGGCTGCACCAATTATCAAGTGTCAACTATTCTTATTTCAGCCAGTGGCTGCACCAATTATCAACTATCAATTCATACTTCAGCCAGTGGCTGCACCAATTATCAACTATCAATTCTTCCATTCTCAAGGGGTACCCAAACCATCATCTTTGCACAGTCCTCAACTGTATTTATCACTCAGTTTTGAGCCAGCTAGCTGGATGCAACCTCTTGGCCCTTAACTAGATGAAAAAAATCAATATTGTGAGCTGTGAGGTGGTCAAAATTGACTGGAAACGAGTGAAAATAAATGTTATTGAGGTTAATAATACTGTAGGAACAAAAACAGGCCCATTTTATCTGATTTTAGCTGTTTTTATGATTTTTTTTTTTTAAGAAAAAATCCATATCCAAAACCAAAAACAAAAAGCAAAACACGGAAGGGAGGTTTTGGCAAAACCAATCCAGATCCAAAACCAGGGGAGATACAGATTCAAATCCAAAACACGGGGGTTGGCACACATCCCTACTTCTTAGGACAGGTCAAGTTTTAATTCGAGACGAGCCGTTTGGTTTTTGAAAAAAAACTAACACACACACACTTAGGGGTTCCGGGACGAATCGAGTCCTAGTTCTCAATCACTTTCGGGTCTCTAGTAGTCCTAACTTAGGTCTTCTCGCAATTTGAAACTGAATGTCTCCCGCATGTATTGCATTTTAGTCCCTCCCTCATGATTTCAGGTGCTGTGAGGTAGTCAAAATTGACTGGAAATGGATGTTATTGATGTTGATAATACTAAAGGAACAAAAACAGACCCAAGTTACATGATTTTAGCTGTTTTTGCCAATTTTTAAAGCAATCCAAAACCGAATAAGAAACAAAACACTTGAGGGTGGTTTCTCCAAAACCAAAACACGACGACAATTTAGAACCAAAGCCAAAACACGGGGGGTGTGCACACATCGCTAGTTTTAAACTGGGTATTCTAGTAGCAAAAAGAAAAGTGACCAGAGCCTGAGCCTCTTCTTGGCGCTGCGTGGCGTAGGGAGTGTTGGCTCTGTGGTTATCATTATTTTCATACTCTAAAGACCTGTGTTTTGGGGGAGACCATTCTTGTTCTCCAACCCAATTTCTTCCACTTGTTCAGTAACATCTGTAATATTGTACAATATTGATTTGATCAGTTCGCTAGTTGCGGGCGCTTGCTCCCAGCGTATGGAAATTCAGCTAAGTGACATCAAGGAATCCGCTCGCACAGCAAGACATAAGCACGCCCACTATGTCTTGGCGAGTGATCACTTTGTGCTTATAGATGCCCACCAGCCTGTCTTTAGCCGCCCACTAGCGTATGTCATCTCCAGGAAGTATATACAACCATCGGTACATCGGGAACCATTGTAACAGAGAGCAGCGCTTGTGGTTGACTGTACCCTACCGCAAGCACTGCGAGCACTTCAGTGTATAATTCAACCAGGTGACGTGTACTATGACGCTGCCGGTTAATTATGCTCGCCTCTGAAACGGTGTTGAAACACTCTGGCACGCCTGCGTCCGCAACTCCACTTCCCCGGTGTGACTACTGGCCTGCCCCTGTTACCACCCACAAATGGCAAACGAGCACATTCCGACCGCTCGTACTAGTTTGCGCACGCGCATTGCGAACTATACGCATGCGCACATTAGCGAACATCGTCTGCAACGAGCGGCCGCTTGCTAGCGAACGGGTCTGAATCAGGTCCTTAGTGTAGTATAAGAAAATTATCAATTTAATAATATTTAATAATGGTGTACCTATTAGTGGCCTGTTTGATTGCATTAGATTGGTGTTGATCTTTGATTATTTCTAGGTACATTTATTGTAGATAGTGTTTTACTTAACTAATGTTTTACTGCTGCAGGGATGAGGAACCTGTTTTCTGCCGAGGGCCACTTTGATAAATATAACATTATTTGAGGGCCTGGTCTAGGCCATACCCCTCCGCGTGATGTCACATGGGGGCGGCACCACAATCGCCGGTGGTTACAGCAATGATCGGAGCATCCTGAGGATGTTCCAGGGAGCTGTAAAGGGAGCGGTGTGACCGTCTGAAGAGTCCTAAAGATGCTCCAGGCGGCACTGCTCCATATATTCTGGATGCAGGGGGCCATTCTAGGTACCCTGATAGCTAAATGAGGCTAGCAGCTCTGAGGGCCAGACCAAATGATACCGAGGGCCTGAGGTTCCCCAACCCTGCGTTAGAGGGATGATTTAATCTTACACATTATAGGCTACTTGAAAAAGACACCAGAGTAACAGTCACTACTGTAAGAAGTGTAAATATTATACAGTAACGGTGTGTGGGCAAGTGCACTACAGAAGGTGCCATCTCCTTATTGAAGAACGATAACTGCGGAGGATGAGGAGTGGGACGGTGACATATTGGGAGCCCAAAATGTAACTGTATTATGTGTCCCATATATCATGCAAACTGCCACTATACCTGCACTCTTTCTATGCATAGAAATAAGGGATAAATAGTCATTCTAATGATAAATATAATAATATTGATTACTATTATTTGCGCTGAATATAGCGCCTTATAAAATTCTCACAGGGGAACCATTATTAGGTGTTTCTTGTCTTTGTCAAAAAATATATAAATATAATATACAGAAAACATAATCCTAATCATATAGCAATATAACTGGCATTAATGACACAACTTAAATGTGAAAACGTTTCATCCTATTTTCCCCCATCTCCATATACAGTATACAATTTATCTTTTCCTATTTCTGTAAAGAACAACAAAAATTAGGAAGTATGACAAATCCAATGTACTTTAGCATAACAATATAATAATCATTTAAAAATGTAGAAAGAGATGTATTTCAGTCTACAGAATGTCATCTATATGTTACACCACTAGAGGACACAATTGTTTAAGACAAATGATAGTATCTACTACAAACCTCGTTCTCACTCTATATACTTACATACAGGTATATAACTTAGACATTATGGGGGGGGGGACGGATTGAGGGGGGCGTTTATCAAAGCTTGGAGAGACAGAGTGGGGAAGTTACTCATAGCAACGAGTCAGCTCCTGTCATTTATCTAGCATAGCCTATAAAATGACAGAAGCTGATTGTTTGGTCCTTTAGCTCTCGACACTTTATTGATTTGCTAAATATCCCCCACAGTGTTAGTATTGTGCTAGGTGAGGTGTTGTACCTTAGGTAAATTGTGATTGTGGCTCCAGTGATTGTGTTTCAGTTGAGGGTGTTCTTTTTATTAAAGGGGTTTTGTACATGTGATGGGGCGTTGTGTGTTTCTGCTGCCTCAGAGAGGTTTTTATAGTTTAATTGCTGTCTAATAACAAATAAATAAATGATTTGCACTATGGGGAAATACAGTAAGTGTCTGTAAAATGTGCCTGGCATAAACCAGATGAATTTGATACTGTTGCCGGCCGGACCGCGTTTTGAGCTCTGTGTATGGACAGGAATACGCTACTTTTTCTTAAACTTTTTTACGATGTAAATTACGTTCAGTTTGCAGTCTGCTCTGCATGGTGGTGGTAGGACTGAAGAGTGAAATTGCTATAATGCCAGCCTTTAACTTAACATGACGTATATAATGTCTCCTTCTATCTCCGCAACTTTGGAGCTGATTTCTCGGTGACAGCCTACGGTTCCTCACTGTGATCTGGAACAAACGGATTTGGCCATACGCAGCTAAATCACAATATTCACTGTGTCCTACATCGCACATCTTCCCAATAAGGATCCTGCCACAAAGGAGAGTAGAGGCTGGCCTTATTAGGGCAGTGAGGAGGCATATTACACATGCCTGCACCTTAGCAGATCATGTGTAATTGTACCTGCCTCTGCCAGACCCCTCCCTAACATAGCAAAACTAATTGTGACCCCAGGACAATAAATGTGCATCTCATCAGTCTTTTTCCGCCCACTCTGGGCTTTTTCCAGTTTCTCCCACTTCAGTGATTTGGAAGTTTTAAAGTCAAATATGTACCTGATTGCGTTTTGGGTAAATTTGCTTTCAGGTACATAGGGGGTCATTCAGACCCGCTCGCGAGCTGTTCGCTCGCAAGCGGGTCGATGTTGTGAGAATGCGCATGCGCACGACGGAGGGAGCTCCGTCGTGCGCATGCGCGAGACCCGGCGAGCAACGAGAAATACGTCGCTCGGGGTCTCGCACCAAAGGGGGCGTGCTGTCGATGGTGACTGACAGCACGCCCCCTTTGGTGGGTGTGCCGGGGGCGTGGTGGCCAGACGGAGGCGTTCCCATGGGAACTCCTACCGTCTGAGTCCGGCCCCACTGACATCAGTAATGATGTCAGTGGGAGTGACTTTGGCTCTGATAGAGCCAAAATCACTCCTGGGCTTGCGGCAGCGAGACCCTACCGCAAGGACCCAGACGGAAGGCGTTCCCATGGGAACACCTCCGTCTGGGCAGCCACGCCCCTGGCACGCCCACCAAAGGGGGCGTACTGTTAATCACCATCGACAACACGCCCCATTTGGTGCGAGACCCCGAGCGACGGCTTCCCCGTCGCTCGCCGGGTCTCGCGCATGCGCACGACGGAGCTCCCTCCGTCATGCGCATGCGCACTTGGGCACCATCGACCCGCTTGCGAGCGTACAGAGCTCGCGAGCGGGTCTGAATGAGACCCTCTTTCTTTTGCGGGGATCCCCCAAGATAAAGAAATAAAAACATTATTCCCAACAAATTCATCCTATTAAAACAGGTTTGATCATTAAATGGTGAAAACCCTTTTTATATATCTCTAAGACACATGATTTGAGTGGTATAAATATTTCAGAAAATATCCTTATCTTTGGTAATTATACTGTCAGTGGGGAGATGCACCTCTCACCCCTGTATATGACGTCTTCATCTCAGTTACAGGAGGCAGTGGGCGGCTGGCCAGGATAGTCACCTTTCCCTAACTACTATAGTTGGAAACAATTTAAATATTCCGGGGACATTCATTAAAGATTGGTCTCTGGAAATTTCTCTCCCTGGGTTTTCTTCAGCAAGAAAAACCTGGAACCTCTCCTCCTAATGTTATTCATGTACAGTTTGCAGCATACAATTTATATTGCCTGGCCTCTTTATAAAACAAAAGATGAAGAGGCATGCTGGCTGGGTCCACGTACGTATCATGATGACAGCGCTGACCATCTGCACTATAACACTCCCAGTTCTCAGCATGTTGATGGCATCTCTAGTTATTCCTTTTCTCTGACCATTTTCATTTTAAGTAAATATTTATTGAGAAGTCAGCAAACAAAAAGTATGGTGGTCGCTCATATCAGCTTAATGACATTACACAGGTGCTTGTAAAGGGCGGGGTTTACACTGAACCACAGAAAAAAAGATATTCCCTCTAGCTCACTGCAGCAATATCAACAAAAAATACTTAAATCCTACATGATAATAGAGATTCAGAGGTATTAGTTACATACATTTGCAAATATATGAATAAGTGCCGGGCCAACGTCAAGGCTCCTCTATACTGGCATCCCTAACATTAAGGGGTTCACGTCCGAGGTGCAGGGAACCCCAAAAGAACCCAGCCAAGGACCATCCCCAGGGCATCACACGAAAAGGGGAAAAAAGGTGATAGTGAAGTGTAAAGAATAGATGTGTAAAGATAAATCAATGTGTTAATGAAATGAGAAAGAATTAAAATGACATAAATAATAAACAATTAGAGAAGTGATACAAAAATATCTATGTGAATTAAGTGGTGATGCCCTGAAAAAGGTCCAGCCAGAACAACTCCAATATATTGAGAAGTGTTTAAGATGCAAAAAAAGGTAAAGTACAATTCAATTCAGTAAACCTGTGACGATTGTAGTGCTGCAAGGATGACTAATGGGCCCCATCCATCTGTGATGGATTGCCGCGATCCCGCGTTGCTGCAACCCGGCATCGCGGGATCGCAGAAATCCAACATGTTGGATTTTCCCGATTTGACGATCGCGATAAAAAAATGATCGCGATCGTCAAATCGCCAACATTTAACATGGAAAATGTCTGCGATCCGGCGATGGATCGCAGAACATCGATGGTGGGAGGTCGGCGTTTCCACCGCATCGCCGGATCGCAAAATCTGGTGTCTGATGTATGGCCACCTTAAGGGCCCCAATGCAGATGCGGACATAAACATAAACCATCGGGTTTCCTGAACGTACATACAGTATGTGAATGAGGCCCTACGTCAGTACAGCGTGTGATGTGCTAAGGTTCCCCTTTCAGCCTCCAGTGTCTCTGCTCCAGGTCTCAGATACTCTCCCCATGTACATGTCACCGGCAGCCATAAATCTTACATATCAGAGAATAGGGAGGATGAGGGTCCTTACTTAGGGCCTCATCCTCTGTATTCTGTGCACGGAAGCTCATCTTGCTCAGCTTTCACCTGTAATTAATCCTTGGCATATAATCCTTAGCATATCCAGGCAGGAAATATCCGGATAAGCAATGATTTGTTTCCTCCAATGTATGTGTATTACTTTTAAAAAATGTTCATGTAAATTTGCTATATTACTGCAGTGTATTATTGTAGTATATTACTGTAGTATATTATTGTAGTATTTTACTGTAATATAGTATTGTAGTATATTATTGTAGTATATTACTGTAGTATATTATTGTAGTATATTACTGTAGTATATTAATGTAGTATCTTACTGTAATATAGTATTGTAGTATATTATTGTAGTATATTACTGTAGTATATTATTGTAGTATTTTACTGTAGTATATTAATGTAGTATCTTACTGTAATATAGTATTGTAGTATATTACTGTAGTATATTAATGTAGTATATTATTGTAGTATTTTACTGTAGTATATTATTGTAGTATTTTACTGTAGTATATTAATGTAGTATCTTACTGTAATATAGTATTGTAGTATATTACTGTAATATAGTATTGTAGTATATTATTGTAGTATATTACTGTAGTATATTATTGTAGTATTTTACTGTAGTATATTAATGTAGTATCTTACTGTAATATAGTATTGTAGTATATTATTGTAGTATATTACTGTAGTATATTATTGTAGTATTTTACTGTAGTATATTAATGTAGTATCTTACTGTAATATAGTATTGTAGTATATTATTGTAGTATATTACTGTAGTATATTATTGTAGTATTTTACTGTAATATATTAATGTAGTATCTTACTGTAATATAGTATTGTAGTATATTACTGTAGTATATTAATGTAGTATATTATTGTAGCATATTGCTGTAGTATATTACTATAGTATATTAATTTAGTATAGTACTGTAGTATATTAATGTAATATATCATTGTAGTATATTACTGTAGTATATTAATGTAGTATATCATTGTAGTATATTACTGTAGTATATTATTGTAGCATATTAATGTAGTATATCATTGTATTATATTACTGTAGTATATTATAGTAAATTACTGCAGTATATTATTATAGTATATTACTATAGTATATTACTGCAGTATATTACTGTAGTATATCATTGTAGTATATTAATGTAGTATATTATTGTAGTACACTAATGTAGTATATCATTGTAGTATATTAATGTAGTATTTTAATGTAGTATATCATTATAGTATATTAATGTAGTATATCATTGTAGTATATTAATGGAGTCTATTACTGTATTTTATTAATGGAGTATATTACTGCAGTATATTATTGTAGTATATTACTGTAATATATTAATGTAGTATATCATTGTAGTATATTAATGTACTATATTACTGTAGTATATTATTGTAGTATAGTATTGTAGAAGGAATACATATGTTACACCGCCATGCGGCCGGCGGTTCAAACCCCGACAGCGCCAGCCCGACGTAGAAGGAAATACCGATCGTCTGAAAGGTAAGTGTAATCTAACCTAATCTACCCCCTACCCCTAACCCTCCTTTAGGATGCCTAACCCTAACTTTCCCTCCCTGTGCCTAACCCTAATCCCCCCACTAAGTGCCTAAACCTAACCCCCCCTTTCCCCGCCATCTAAACCTAAGTCCCCCGACGGGGTGCCTAACCCTAAGTTCCCCCCGGGGGTGCCTAACTCTAACCCTCCCTCCCCCTAGCCTAACCCTAACCTATTTGGGGGGGTGCCTAACCCTAAGTCCCCCCCCGGAACACTAAACCTAACCCTCCCCCCCCACGCGGCTGTCCGCGCTCGGCGCCCGGCATCCCTTCGATCGGGATGCTGGGTGCCGGTCTCCCGGCGTAGGTTAATTAACCCTTGCCCGGATTCTGTAATGGAGAGGCATAGCGACCGCCAGCATCATAAACGCATACCATTGTAGTATATTATTGTAGTATAATATTGTAGTATATTACTGTAGTATATTATTGTAGTATATTACTGTAGTATAGTACTGTGGTATATTATTGTAGTATAGTACTGTAGTATATTAATGTAGTATAGTACTGTAGTATATTATTGTAGTATATTACTGTAGTATATTAATTTATTATATTACTGCAGTATATTACTGTAGTATATTATTGTAGTATAGTATTGTAGTATATTATTGTAGTATATTACTGTAGTATATTATTGTAGTATAGTATTGTAGTATATTATTGTAGTATATTACTGTAGTATATTATTGTAGTATAGTACTGTAGTATTTTATTGTAGTATACTACTGTAGTATATTACTGTAGTATATTACTGTAGTATATTACTGAAGTATAGTACTGTAGTATATTATTGTAGTATATTAATGTAGTATAGTACTGTAGTATATTATTGTAGTATATTACTGTAGTATAGTACTGTAGTATATTACTGTAGTATATTATTGTAGTATATTACTGTAGTATAGTACTGTAGTATAGTACTGTAGTATATTATTGTAGTATATTAATGTAGTATAGTACTGTAGTATATTATTGTAGTATAGTACTGTAGTATATTAATGTAGTATAGTACTGTAGTATATTATTGTAGTATAGTACTGTAGTGTTTTACTGTAGTATATTATTGTAGTATACTACTGTAGTATATTACTGAAGTATATTATTGTAGTATAGTACCGTATTATATTACTGTAGTATAGTACTGTAGTATATTATTGTAGTATATTACTGTAGTATAGCACTGTAGTGTTTTACACTTTCAAACCGTTGCTGTCTTTGGAGCACATGATTAGTGTTTAGTCTAGGATTTTTTTAGGACCGGGTGCTGATCTTCGAGGGGAGCACACCTTGTGGCCAGCCCACCCTCTTCATCTCTCTAGGGTCATGCCCAGCACTCCCAGACAGACTGGGCTGCCCCAAAGCTCTTCCTGCACTGTGATGCCAGTGGTGAAAGTGCCCTCCCCCTCCAACTTTCCCTGCTGCAGCCTGCACTGTAGGCAGAGGTCAGGTATGGGCAAGCACCATGCACAGAGACCCCATCCCCTATTAGCTTGCAGCAGCGGCTCCCACATGTTCACCTCCCCCAGCAGTTCATGTTTTTAGGATTTCTCTGCAGAGTAAGTCACCTGCGCATGAATGAATCCGGAAAACAGGGGCTGCTGCAGAGGGTCACTAGCCAAAGACCTCCCCAGGGCAGCACACATCTGAAGCTTGAGATTGCTCCAGTCTAGATTTGCACCCCTCCCCCCCACCCCCTCATATATGTGTTTAAGCAGGGACCTAGCATTTGACTGCACCAGGCAACAGGCATAATCTTAAGTAATGGAGCATACACACGATCAGATTTTTTCTTCAGATATGGACGATAACGATTTAAAAATCGTTCAGTCGTTCATATCTGAAGGAAAATCGTTCATATCTGACATGCCTGAACGATGGACGATCAACGATGCGCGTTCCCGTTTGTCAGATAACGATATCTGACATCTGATGGATTTGCAGTCAGACTTGGACGATTCCATTCATTTTAATGCAGTCAAAAATCGTTCAATCGTTCAAATCGTTTAATCGTTCAGTCGTTCATCTGACAAATCTGACAAGTCTGACAAATCTGACCGTGTGTACGCTCCATAAAGCTGCATACACACACAACGATTTTGTTACCAACGATTTTATGAACGATTTTATGAACGATTTTCTGTCAGATTATCTGTCAGATGTTTTAAAGTGTAATGAACGATTTTTATGAACTACAAACGATTTTTGCATATTCCCTTAATGAAAATCGTTGAGTTGGCCAGTCTGACTGAACTACAAACTACAAACGTGAACGCGCATGAACGATTATCGTTCATCATTTGACTCAGAAAGTGAACGATTTTTTCAAACGATTATCGTTAAACGATATCGTTTAACGATTATCGGTCAAAAAATCGTTGTGTGTGTATGCAGCTTTACTGTTACTGTAAAGATTACACAGGGTTTCAGCACTCACCTATCACCTACTGTATGTACAGATTTAGCCCCAATCCAGCTATCTCACGTCCATACACTATGGCAGGTGTTCCCAATCATCTTTTAGTAAATGTGTGATTTAGACCCTGAAATTCCAAATCCACAAAAAACAACCGCAAATCGACTTTTAGTAAATACAGTATACCCCCCAGTGTCCAGGACTTACTGTTACTGTAAAGATTACACAGGGTTTCAGCACTCACCTATCAGCTACAACAGTGGTTCTCAAACTCGGTCCTCGGGACCCCACACAGTTCACATTTTGCAGGTCACCCAGCAGGTGCACAGGTGTAGTTATTACTCACTGACACATTTTAAAAGCTCCACAGGTGGAGATAATTATTTCACTTGCGATTCTGTGAGGAGACCTGGAAAACATGCACTGTTTGGGGTCCTGAGGACCGAGTTTGAGAACCTGTGACCTACTTGTATGTACAGATTTAGCCCCAATCCAGCTATCTCACATCCATACACGATGGGATCACTGCCTCCACCTATTGGACTAAACCAATAGGGCCCCAATCTTTGTTACATATATGTCCCTGCTAGCACATACTATTGTATAGGCCAATACACGAATGAATCACTGTCATCACCAATTTTACTACGTAGGTCAATGGGACCCTAATCTCTGTTATCCAAATCTCTCTGGCAGTTAAAGGGTCACTACAGTCCTTCACAAGCCAGCATTCCAATGTCTCACCTACTGTATCACACCCATTGTCCAGCTGAACTCTTTAAGATAATTTCCTCACCCACTGGGGTTATTGATCACATTTCAAAGCAAGGTCCCATGCTGGCTGTGTGTTTAAAAATAGTGAGGACAGAAAGGGCCTAATTCAGAGCCGCTCGTAAGCTCCGAGCGATGTTAGCCCAACTGCGTATGCATACGGATCATTATACGCATGCGCTAACCAGTCAGTGCGGCCGAAATTCATGTGCTCGCAAAACAGCGAATGCCTGCTATTTTGAGTGACAGAAAGAGGCGTATGTGGGTGGTAACAGGGGAAGGTGCTTGAAAATGGGGAGTGGAAATCAGAACGCAGGCGTGCTTAAAGGTCAAAACGGGCGTTTTATGGGTGTGCATATTTAAAACAGCAGCGTCATTGACCACGTCACTGGGTTATTTTATAGTCAGAACTGCTCGCAAAATTGTGGTAGCAAAAACCAACCACAAGAATAGCGAGCAGATCATACCCTTGTCGATGTACTCGATTAATCTAATAAATAGCGGACATGACGTAGGATGCGAGCGGCCAGGGGGCGTATTTTTCCAAAAAACGAACGCAAGTTTTGTTCGCTCGTTCAGACATAGAGGCGTGAACAGACCGCAAACAGCGAACGGTTCATTTGAATAGCCACCCCTTGTTTTAGAATGAACGACCGCAAATAGCGAGTGGCTCTGAATGAGGGCCAAAGTCAAGTCCTTTTAAGCCCACTTATAGTTCAGTGTGGGGAGTGTAAGAAATAGGCAGCTCACCAGGTAATCAGATCCCAGTTCTCACTATTTTTAAACACAGCCAGTATGGGACCTTGCCACGCTGATTGATCTTTTCTAATTCCATACTGAGATCTCATGTGGATCAAAAGCCGCACTGACACTTAAATACGCAGGTCCCTTGATTGCACAAAGGATTGGACACATAGTAGCAATACATGAACCACTGAAAGGATACTGGGCCTGATTCAGAGCCGCTCGTAAGTGTCTGCTCGCTCGCTCCGAGCGATGTTCGCACATCTGCGCATGCGTATGGGTTGTAATACGCATGCGCGAACCAGTCAGTGCGGCCGGAATTCTTGTGTTCGCTATATAGCGAATGCCTGCTAATTTGAGTGACAGGAGGAGGCGTTTGTGGGTGGTAACAGGGGAATGTGCTTGAAAACGGGGAGTGGAGATCCGAACGCAGGCGTGCCAAATGGTCAAAACGGGCGTTTTAAGGGTGTGCATAATTAACAAAGAAGCGTCATTGACCACGTCACTTGGTTGTCTTTTAGTCTGAACTGCTCGCATGATTGCAGTAGGAAAATGCTACCACAAGAATAGCGAGCAGTTCAGACGCCGTTCGATGTACTCGATTAATCTAATAAATAGCGGAGATGACGTATGGTGCGAGCGGCCAGGGGGCGTTTTTTCAAAATAGCGACCGCATGTTTTGTTCGCTCGTTCAGACATAGAGGCGTCAACAGACCGCAAAGAGCAAGCGCTCAATTTAAATATCCGGCCCCTTTATCAGAACGACTGTCCGCAAATAGCGTCCGTTTCTGAATCAGACCCACTGTTTCAGATGCAACTTTGGCCCTCATTCAGAGCCGCTCGTTAGCGGCAGTACGCTCGTTCCGAGCGATGTTTGCACATCTGCGCATGCGTACGCGTTTTAGTACGCATGCGCGAACCAGTCAGTGCGGCCGAAAATCCTTTGTACGCTATATAGCGAGTGCCTGCTATTTTGAGTGACAGAAAGAGGTGTATGTGGGTGGTAACAGGGGAAGGTGCTTGAAAATGGGGAGTGGAGATCCGAACGCAGGCGTGCTTAAAGGTCAAAACGGGCGTTTTATGGGTGTGTATATTTAAAACAGCAGCGTCATTGACCACGTCACTGGGTTATTTTATAGCCAGAACTGCACGCAAATTTGTGGTAGCAAACACCAACCACAAGAATAGCGAGCAGTTCATACGCTGGTCGATGTACTCGATTAATCTAATAAATAGCGGACATGACGTAGGATGCGAGCGGCCAGGGGGCGTTTTTAAGAAATAAATGAGCGTATGTTTTGCACGCTCGTTCAGACTTAGAGGTGTGAACAGACAGCAATGTGCGTACGGATCATTTGAATAGCCACCCCTTGTTTTTAAACGAACGACCGCAAATAGCGAACGGCTCTGAATGAGGGCCTTTGTTTTTTTAATTTTTTACTATTGACCACAATAATACTGTTTGCAAACAGGGCAGACAGCTGGAGCCAATTTTTACAGGCGCTAAATGAGAATAATCTCTCATATATGCAGGGTATCTGTCATTAAATACTGTCTGTTCTATTTATGATTATAACTTTTATGCATATGATTATCTTATGATAGATCTGAAGATTCAGAATAAAAACTAAAATTATTATTGTTACTATTTGGATTGTGTGTCTTCTTGGTCCAGGTTAGACACTGTGGCGCTA
The DNA here is from genome assembly GCA_031769625.1 of Taudactylus pleione. Classification (NCBI taxonomy): domain Eukaryota; kingdom Metazoa; phylum Chordata; class Amphibia; order Anura; family Myobatrachidae; genus Taudactylus; species Taudactylus pleione. The sequence goes on from JAUIMM010000505.1 coordinate 329,678, forward strand.
TCCTCTATTTATCTATACAATCTCGATTGAAATAGGGTGTTGGGAGACCCCTAGGAGAGCTGCCTGTCATGATTCAACTGTTGATAGGTGGGCGCCCTTATATTCTTTTTTCGATTAAAAAAATCAACTACTCTAATACATCGGATTTTACTGATGGAAAACAAATTTTTCAACAACAAAACATGCTGACATAAACGTTCTATGTGACAGCGGATATCACCCCCAATGCTGCACCTGCTATGGGCGAATGACAGACAGTGGTTTAGCGCAGTTTCTCATTATTGTGCATTTGCACCTGTCCTCTTCCAAAGCCAATAATCCGGCTATTACACATGTGTGTGGCTGAATGTGTACGCAATTACATGCGTACATCCTTACTGTACATTGCCTACATTATAATGCTTCCACCCCCTGGGGCAGATGTACTAAGCCTTGGAGAGTGATAAAGTGCCAACCAATCAGCTCCTAACTGCCATTTTTCAAACACAGCCTGTAAAGTGAGAGTTAGGAGGTGATTGGTTGGTACTTTATCTCTCTCCACTTTATCTCTCTCCAAGGGGTCTATTTACTAAGCTGTGTTAGGAGATAAAGTGAACAACGATAAGGTACCAGCCAATCAGCTCCTAACTGTCATGTCACAGGCTGTGTTTGAAAAATGGCAGTTAGGAGCTGATTGGCTGGCACCTTATCACCAATCACTTTATCTCCTAACACAGCTTAGTAAATAGACCCCCCCCCCCCCAAAGCTTATTACATTACCTGTGTCATCTATCCAGCCACAAGCGGGTGTAAGAGCCAGAATCACGTACATTTGAATAGGCGCATAGGTCTGCAGTCAGTTTCCTGCCCATGTACAGAGCGTTTTTACGCAATTTATGCTCTTACATAGTTACCCGCCTGCACCTCCCCCCATGTGCGCCATTTCTGGCCCATTTCTGTAAACTTGTAAATTCCTGGAGATTTTCTATCCTACGCATTCACCGCTTACTAGGAACCATTAAATAAACAGATTGTTTGAGCTTAACATGCGCGTAATAAATGGTGGAATAACGTTTGAAGGGACCTGTATAACAGTTGGAGTTTCTGTGAATATCTTTCTGCAGCTAATTCATTCAGCATCTGAACAGACCTCAGGGCTCGGAGTAGATGAACCCTTTTTACACGTTTCCCTTTGAATCTTGTCTGCTGGCTGCAAATAAAAAAGTCCTAAACATTTCAGCAGATGTATATTTGGGACTTTGAATATCTCGGGGGCAATAATGTACATATAAAGCCGCCAATGAACACATAAAGGGACCTATTTGTATAATAGTATAAGGAACGTCAGCAGTGATTTATGGGAAGATTTAGAACTAGCGCTGTGTGAAATGTATGTACCTCTATATGTCACAGGAATGATGTAGCGAGCAGAAGGGTTACAATGACCACCGTATCATCAAGTGCAGAGACCTGGATTTTATTTTGCATTTAAAATATGACCGAATAAGAAAATAAAGTGTTTTATTCAATTAAATTTGGTTTTGAAAATGGCGTATTTTATTTTTTCTTTCCTCTTTTGTAATAATGGAGGAATGTCCATTATGCAAACTCCCCACTCAAGGGCTCTCAGGCTTGGTAGATAGTCTACCCCACAGCCTGGGGTGATCAGGTGAGTCTCAGTGATTTTAGTGTGTGGCTATTAGCCTGTGGGTGGAGGGGGACATACCGTGTCACCATAGAGGTGTGTGAACCAGGTCCACGTCAATCACTCACAATGCAAAACAAAATTGTTACTCTAATTTATTTATTATTACCTGTTACTGTATTAGGTCATTCACATCAGTACCTGCCCTTGTGGAGCTTACAATCTATATTCCCTATCACAAGGACACACACATAATGTACACACTAGGGTTAATAATAATAATTTTTGGGGGGGGAGCCAATTAACCTACCAGTATATTTTTAGAGTGTGGGAGGAAACCGGAGTACCGGGAGGAAACCCACGCAAGCACAGGGAGAATATACAAACTCTACACAGTTAGGGCCATAATGGGAATTGAACCCATGACCTCAGTGCTGATTTAGAATCAGAACCAAAACATGGGGGTCTGCACACATCTCTAGTGCAGACCCCAGTGTTTTGATTTTGGTTCTAAATCCTCATCGTGGTTTGGTTTTGGCAAAACCATCCTCAAATGTTTTGGTTTTTGATTCTTTACAAATGAATAAAAAAGTAAAATCATGTAATTTTGACCTGTTCTTGTTACTATAGTATTCAATAATATTCAATTACAGTCATTTACAGTCAAATGTGAACACCACACAGCTCACAATATTGTTTTTACCCATTTTGGCCAAAGTCTGCAGCAATCTGACTGTCTAAACTAGCAGTGGCACAAACATCTGTCAGTGTAAAAGAATATAGTACATCTAGGAAGCATAGTGGCACTACAGTGGTAGACTGGATGGCAGTTTAATAAACTATACAATCCTATAGAATGTTTTCATTACTCAAGGACTAATAGCCTAAAAGTAAGTCTAGAAGAAAAATATAATATATTACCAACACACTTCTCCACAGGCCTCAGGCCAATACAGACAATTCAAGCCACAGTAACAGCCAACTAAAAACTTATAATACTGTAATAACAGACTTCTCCAAACAGCAAATCACAATCATTAGGCCAGTACAGGTAAACAGAGATAGAATAACAGGTTAGTAGTCTTTACACCAATACAGCAAGGATGCAAAGCCCATAATGAAAAGTAGTACACAATGGAATTGTACTTGGGCCCACCCACCGACCTACCCTTATGTTGTATATTAAAAGAACACACATAGTTTAACAAACCAAGCACTTCAGTGACAGAGATTGCCATGTTTGTGGCTGAAGTGCTTGATATATTTGGACTCCCCAAATAGAAAACATTTTGGTGGTTTGGTTAAATCAAGCTACCAATAAGCTTAATGCTAACAGTGTTAATCATCCTCAAACTTCAAGATGTCATCATACTCATCATTACTCTCATCAGTGGTGTTAATATAATCATCACATGATATTAGCTCATCCCCACTGGAATCCCTCATTACAGTCTCTGTTTGTAGTACGCGGCAAAGGTCTTCTCCATAGAATTTGTAGTTAACTTTGATGAATATTACTTTTTCCATATTTTTTTGAAGTAGCTTTCTATGCCCATCACTCACAAGGTTCCCGGCTGTGCTATAAACTCTAGAAAAAGGTCAGTTATTTCCTGGCATCGGCAGTTGCATAAGAAACTGAAGAATGAAGAATGAGACATCATCGAGTCATGTGCCACTTCAGCTGACAACTTGCTGGCAAGGAGCTCTATGTGTCAAATGGAAAGAAATACATTATCTAGGACTTAAACCATGGATTGAGCATTGTTGCCAAAATTTAGTGATTTAATTGCAAGATGTTGCAAACCCTTTGGCCCTGGTGAAGCGAATAAAGAACTTTATCAACTAGTCCAACATACTTTCATCTTCTCCTTCAGCTTCTCTAGCTGCTTTTTCAGTAGTTTAATTAATGATATGACTTGACTCAGGCTGGCAGTGACTGAACTCTGGGCATGATTCAGAGCCACTCGTAAGCGGACGCTCGTTCACTCCGAGCGATGTTCGCACATCTGCGCATGCGTATGGGTCGTAATGCGCATGCGCCAACCAGTCAGTGCGGTCGGAAATCGAGCGCTCGCAAAATAGCGAGTGCCTGCTAATTTGAGTGACAGGATGAGGCGTTTGTGGGTGGTAACAGGGGAAGGTGCTTGAAAATGGGGAGTGGAGATCCAAATGCAGGCATGCCAAATGATCAAAATGGGCGTTTTAAGGGTGTGCATAATTAACAAAGCAGTGTCATCAACCACGTCACTTGGTTGTTTCTTAGCCTGAGCTGTTCGCATGATTGTGGTAGGAAAATCCTACCACAAGCACTGCGAGCAGTTCAGACACCTTTCGATGTACTCGATTAATCAAATAAATAGCGTAGATGAGGTATGATGCGAGCGGCCAGGGGGCGTCTTTACAAAATAGCGAGCGCATGTTTTGTTTGCTCGCTCAGAAATAGAGGCGTCAACAGACCGCAAAGAGCGAGCGCTCAATTTAAATAGCCGGCCCCTTTTTCTGAACGAGCGAGCGCAAATAGCGTCCGGCTCTGAATCAGTCCCTCACTTCATAGGTTACAATTTAAAATGGTTTCAATAGCCTGCATAAAACAAAAAGCATTCTCCAGTGTGCTGCAGTAGGGTGGTAACTTTTCACCCCACTCCCTTTCATGACTTGATGTGTATGTCATGATGGCTTGTTGCTGTTCCTCCAGTCACTGATGCATACAAAGGGTGGAATTCCACCTGGTTACTAAGTTAGTGGCATGGCAAATGGAACTGTTCTTGCAGCTGCTGCAATAATCTACATGTGGCTGCTGAATTCCAAAACTGTCCAGAAACTTTACAGACCACAGCCAGCATCACCTTCATGGACCTGTCATTTTTTAAGAATTTATGAATCACCAAGTCTATTGTGTGTGCAAAACATGGTATATGTTCAAATTCATCTAGTTGTAATACACTTACAATGTTACTTGCATTATTGGAAATGTCAAATTCTGTGGAGAGTCTTAGTAGTATAAGCCATTTTGTTATCACATCCCTGAGTTTTTCCAACAGACTGACACCGGTATGCAGGGCCGTAGCTAGGGTAGTGCGGCCGGTGCCATCGCACAGGGCACCACAGGTCAGGGGGCGCTGTTTGGGCCTGTCAAATTTCTGTTTATTATCATTCTTGCTTGTAGCTTCCTCTTATTTCATCCCCAGCATCTCCTGGCCTCTCCTATCTCTTCCCTGGCCCTTCCCCATGAGGCCATGGCCCTCTCTCAGGTGCACTATAGTATGTCCCTATTTATCCCCAGCATCTACTGGCCTCCCCTATCTCTTCCCTGGCCCTTCCCCATGAGGCCATGGCCCTCTCTCAGGTGCACTATATTATGTCCCTATTTATCCCCAGCATCTCCTGGCCTCCCCTATCTCTTCCCTGGCCCTTCCCCATGAGGCCATGGCCCTCTCTCAGGTGCACTATATTATGACCGTATTTATCCCCAGCATCTCCTGGCCTCCTCTATCTCTTCCCTGGCCCTTCCCCATGAGGCCATGGCCCTCTCTCAGGTGCACTATATGATGTCCCTATTTATCCCCAGCATCTCCTGGCCTCCTCTATCTCTTCCCTGGCCCTTCCCCATGTGGCCATGGCCCTCTCTCAGGTGCACTATATTATGTCCCTATTTATCCCCAGCATCTCCTGGCCTCTCCTATCTCTTCCCAGGCCCTTCCCCATGAGGCCATGGCCCTCTCTCAGGTGCACTATATTATGTCCCTATTTATCCCCAGCATCTCCTGGCCTCTCCTATCTCTTCCCTGGCCCTTCCCCATGAGGCCATGGCCCTCTCTCAGGTGCACTATATTATGTCCCTATTTATCCCCAGCATCTCCTGGCCTCCCCTATCTCTTCCCTGGCCCTTCCCCATGAGGCCATGGCCCTCTCTCAGGTGCACTATATTATGTCCCTATTTATCCCCAGCATCTCCTGGCCTCTCCTATCTCTTCCCTGGCCCTTCCCCATGAAGCCATGGCCCTTTTTTGGGTGAATTATGTCCCTTTGAAAAATGAGGGGGGCGCCAATGCTCTTTCTGGCACAGGGCACCAAAAAGTCTAGTTTCGGCTCTGCCGCTATGGCTCTTAGTGAAGCCGGCAATACAGAGAGCAGCCTGCCTGTGAATAAGCTTCCATTGTGTGTTGGAATCTGCTGCTGCCACTGCTGAAGGCATAACACCCACCCAGTGGGCTGTCATAGTCATGTAATCTTTAGTTTGACCACTACCGCTTGTCCACATATCTGTAGTTAATTGGATAGTCCGTACAATGGCATTTTCTAGGCAAAGAACAATATATTTTTTCAATGTACTGCACTATACATGACTGCACTATACATACAGTGGAAATAATGCTGCTCTGGTAAAATAGAAACAAGATAGAATTTGTTAACGTGGACACATGACCTCAGCTAATCGGCTATAACCAGATTCATTGATGGCAGATATTAGACACAGATCTAATGCTAACATAACCGTCTTTGCTTCATTGATCCGCTGTGCAACAGGAGGCTTCTCTAGGATTACAGTATTGCAAAGAAAATAATAGGTGGTGCTTATCACACAGGACAACACTCTAAAAGGGATACAAAAAAAATCTCCTATATAATTAGTATAAAAATCGCATAACAGTATCTTCAGTATCAGTTCTTCTGAATAAATGAACATGGAACATGTAAAACTTCACATATAAAACTGCATAAGCTATAATGATTTAAAACAATATGAGATATTGATCACTGGCAAACACATGGAGAGTGTTAACAGATTACTTGGAATTGTATCCACTAAGTTCATTCAGTGCTTGTTGAATAATAACTTTGTAACATGGAAAGTATCCAATATTGAGATTGTTGCAATGTTGTAGCAGGTAGAAAGGTAATGTTCAAAGAACTGTTGGGAGTGCAATTCCTCCACTATACTCACAGTCCGGCTTCCCGACTGTCTTATCCCGGCAAGGGTGAAATGCCGGGCGTCTAGATGTAGACGCCCGCATTTCCCCGATGCCGGGAGACTGGCACCCGGCATCACGATCGGGGGGACTTAGGTGTAGGCACCCCCCAGGGGACTTGGGTGTAGGTAGTGGGGAAGGGGGTGGTTAGGGTTAGGCACTTAGAGGGGGGATTAGGGTTAGGCACTTGGGGGGGGAAGCTAGGGTTAGGCACCCCTAAGGAGGGTTAGGGTTACGGGGCTTAGGTTAGGTTAGTGGATACTTACCTATCCACGATCGGGATTTCCAGCGCTGTCGGGCTTCCGCTGCGTCGCACTCTGCTCCTGTCGGGCTGCCGCTGACTGGAATCGAACCGCCCGCCGTGCGGCCGACGGTATTTCATACCCATTCCCACAGTCCTTAGCCGGCTGGTGTGTGAATCGCTCAGCCTGCAATGAGTTAGTTTTCCTGTAACTTAATTCTCCAATCCTGCAGTCAGCAACAGGCAGTATTGTTAGGATTACAGTGCCAGAAATGTCAGACTCACAAATAGCACTTGTGGACATGATTAGACTCCCCTCAGGGATCTATGAAGTTTGTGAACACACGATTTGTTCTCCAGCCTTAGGGGCCTTTTCATCATCACTTAATTTTTACAAAAGCAGGTGAAAATACACATTTTCACCTGCAATTGTAGAAATGAAGTTATCGGGCCATGTATCAAGAAGGTAAAGCAGGAGATATCACAGATATCTCCTACTTACCTTCCTCTTGCGGAATGGCCCGCTGTCCCTATTCACTAGTATGGGGACAGAATTCATCACGCTCCGAAAATATCATTTTTTCGGAGCTTGATTGTGGTAGCATTAGTCATCTTCAGATGGCGTTTGCTACTGCTACCCGCTCCTTCCCTATGAGAAGGAGTCCCGGGTCATGAAGAGGGATCCCTCTGCCCTGTCCGGCTCCTTCCGCCGGATGTCGGGGCTCTTGACCGCATGCGTGACCTATAGGTCACACATGCACATGAAAGATTCACTGCTCTGAAAGCAGTGAAGCCGCTCACTGGGGCAGCTGATTTTTCGAATCAGCTGCCTCAGCGCCGGAGCAATGATGAACTGCTCTGGAATCCACGGTGAGTCAGGGTGTTAATTATCGGGGGGGGGCATTCGGACCTCGATAATTAACATCTTGAATAGGCCCCTAAGTGTTCTTTCTGTGCACTGATTATTTTTTAGAGGTGACACATCTAGACTCAGAGCGAGAAGGTTATGCATGCGAGGTTACAGAAGATGCCTGACTGTGGTTGGCCCTGGCTTTTGCAAGAAGCAATATAGTGCATGTAAGAGCAGTAGCAGGACCACCACTCGCCATGGTCTGAGCCTTTCCTTGCCACTGCGTGTGGTCTATGGCATGTTGGCAATTTTACATTTTTTGTGTGCAGAGATCAACTGCAGCAGTGAGGACTGATGATCTTCCCCACTGTTCTCTGCAATAAGATGTGTGAGCGAGGCTATGAGACAGGGGAGGGGGAGTAATGGGGGTCATCTTTCGGCACTGATCGTGGGTACGGAAGTGAATTATGCTGCCCCACAAAAAAAAATTTTGGCAAGGGGGAAGAAAATATTAAAACTAAAGAATTACATATATAGTGACACATGGGGAGGGGGGCACTAAACTGTGGGGCCCATTGACACTGGGGGTGAGGCAGAAGGGATCTATTACCCCTAGGGAGTTGGGGGTGATAATGCTGAGGATCTATTGCCACTGGGGGCAGCTATTTCTGAAGGGGGTTGGGAGGTGATTTTACAATGGGGGCCTAAATAAAATATTTAAATATATTTTTAAAAATACATTCTAAACTTTATTAAATTTAAAGTAAAAAACTATTTCTAACTGTATTTTCATAAAATTTAAGTGGGTAATAGTAGATGTTAAAGTACTATGACAGCCAGCACTAGTCCTGTGCTGCTCTTCTTCTATCAACTGATCCATGAAGGATTTTATTTTTTACACCAGGACAGGATTAAAGCTACTGTAGTTGAACTTAACTGTCACCACACCAAGTGAATGTACAATGAGATAGGGAAATGTGGGAATTTTATCTTTACCATGCAGTTTTATTAAAAGACTGGGATTTTAGTTGACACCAGCAAAAAAAATATTTCTTACACTTATTATTTATGTGGTGCATCTGACGAGGACAGGTCCACACCCATTTACTACAGTAATATTCTCTCCCTCTCCAGAACACACACTCTTGAAAAAAAAATTTGAGATGAATTATAAATATAAATGACTTTAAAAAATTTTTTAATACTAGTTAAAACATTTGGGTTTGTTTTTTTTTGGGAGGGGGGTGGCAGCACCCACAAGTACAGTAATACAAGCTGCCTCTTAGAAACACACACTCTAGTAGAAAGATTATGATGTAAATTGAATTATAAAATTATAAAATAATGTAGAATTTTTTTTGTTCATACTAGAAAAAAAGGCCTTTTTTGCACTTATTATTTTTTGGAGTGCAGCTGACAGGGAAACAACCACACCCAGTAACTACAGTAATATATGCTGCCTCTCAAAAACACACGCAAAAAATTGAATTATAAAAGACTGGAGATTTTTGGAGACACCTGAAAAAAAAAAAGTATTTTTTGCAATTATTATTTAAAACAGGTAAAAACGGTCTTCTTTGGATGTTGTGAACTCAAACACAGCAGAGTATTTTGTACAAATAAGCTTCAACATAACTTTATCTCTGCCCTCAAACACAAGCGACCATATATACTGCAGTGCAGATAAGTATCCTTTGTGAAAACCAAGTGAAAGTTTACTTTAACAAGTATACACATCAGCCTGTATGCAGCTTTGGATTGCAGGTGATACTAATCTCTGACAAACACACAGTAGCCTGTTCGAAGTTTGCAGTGCACTGAATTGTTTGCAGTTGCTAGCTAGTTTATCTCACAACACCTAACAGTGACAGAGATTTGCATCATTAGCCCTCTCACAACATTGCTGAACGCATTTCAAAGCCTCTGGGCGCCTTCGTTAGAAGCAAATGTTACAGTCAAATACAGCAAATTACACTCCTAGAGCCGTATTCAATTTGATTCGCACCTGCGATACTTTTTTACCTCTTGGACTTTCTGCCTACTTCACCTGTTTTGCAGGCGGAAAAGTATCGCGCCCGTGCCCACGTATTCCCATATTTAATTTGAAAGTACACGAAAATGGGACCCGGCGAAACTGAAACTAGAGGAAAGTCCTGTCAGATTTGGGGAAATCAGCCTGACTCCACCCAAAAGATGCTCTGATATGGGGGGTCCCTATGGTACCTACCCCCTGATTTGGCTTGCTGAAGGTATTTGGTGTTTTTAAAAGGGCTCAATAGCTGCTAAATAGCGTTTTTCTATACGTGGTGCAGAATAGTATTCAGGAGTATTTTTTGCAGAAAATAACATCCCAGCAAATTTGGGGTACTTGAAAATGGGGGTCAGCATATTTTAAAAGTTGCTAAAGTTAAGATAAAAAAATAGTGAAAAATCCACCTTCCGCAAGCCCCTGCAATGATAAAAACACTTGGGGACCCCCCTGGAGTGTAGTTCGCTAGTTTTTAAGTTTGTCCCCCAATTATTCTTTTTTTTTGCCCCCAAACTGAAATAAAAAATTTTTGGGTGTTCTTAAGTGTTTTTTAAATATATTTGGGGGGACTGTCTGAAGGCTGCATGGGGGTTCCCGCAATGCTGTACCCCAAAACCCCAATTCTGCACTTTTTTCCGCCTGCTATTTATAGGTGAAACTTTTTCGCCTACTACATTGCATTGATTTTCTGCCGGAAAGTCTTTCAAATTAAATACCGGGACACTTTTCCGCTTGGTGAAATGACGTCATCGGCAAACCTTTTTTGCCGATTCCGGCCTTTTGCTCCAAATTGAACACGGGCCCTAGACTGTTTTCCTACATATAGTTTTCAAATGTCAATATCCCTGCATATATTTCTATTGAGTGTACCACACAGGGATATTAGAACATTATTACTATTATTATTTATTGTGCATTATTTACACAGATCCCATTATCATTTACAGCCTCTGGGAATATTAGTATTAGCACAAAGAAATAGCTGGAATCATCTAAGACACCTGCATACCTAAGTTAAGTATTCACAATCCATGATTTAATGCCTTTTTATAAAGTGTATATGATTAATTATATAAATGCTGGTCTATATGGGATGCAGTCGGCATCACGGAATACACAATGGCGGTGGTCAGAATCCCAAAAGAAGACAGAATCTTGGGTTAGGATTAGGGTTAGGTGTAGGAAGATCATTAGGGTTAGGCACTACGGGGGGTTAGGGCTAGGCAGCAGGAGGGGAGGGTTTGGTTGCGGGAGTCATGGTTAGAGTTAGACTACAGAAGGGGAAGGTTAGGGTTAGGCTGCGGTATGGGTTAGCGTTAGGGGAAAGTTAAGAACAGTTCTGACCGCCGGCGTTATCAGTGCCGGGATTGCGTACACAACCCGCTTTATATACCTGTTCAATAAATTGTGATAATTTTTTTGTAACCAAGAGATTTGTTATACTAATTGGAAACATTGCATCCTTCCTCTGTCCCCACAAGTTCCCCTATAACTGTTTCAGAGGAATTCTTTGGTAAACTAAATACAATTCTGCAATCTGTAAGAAAATGTAACAATGAATGATAGTGTCCTTCCAGTCCTGTGATAATGGATTTATGGCTCCGCAGACTGAGCCTTGTAGGTTTTACTTCGAATTTAGGTCCCCTTTGAGTTGTTAGTGATAACCGGAGATTGTCCACTTCCCTTTAACTGCTCCCTTAACTAATTCTAACTAATTTCACTGACAGCTTTTGAAATAAACATCATTAATATTTTTATTTCCTTCCGGGATGTACCCGAGAAACCTCAACCATAAGGTTTTCACTTGGTTTCCATCCTTCCATGGGTGAGAGAGAAAGGTCATCGGCTGCCTGGTGAGAAAATAGAAGCGATGGATAAATAGTTCAAAGGAAGTTGATACAATTGGGATCATGTCACTTAAGGCAACATGTTTCAACAGCAGGAATACAATGTACAGAAAATGTTGGTGGGAGAATATTCAACTCAGAAAATAGGCGGCTTTACCTGTTCCGTCCCTGGTGATTAACGATTCATGATTCTTCCAACTGGAATCTACTGCGCGAAAATACTAAGACCCTGTTCTGCTTCATTCTCAGTGGATCTTATAAGTCAGTTTTATTTATAGTTTTGGCACATGGGCACACGCTGGAATGAAATGGAACACAAGGAATATTAGCAAGAAATTGATGTTCGTGGAGAATAAAATGATAAATGAAAGCAGATGGATAATTTTATTTGTTGTACATATTCAGAGCTCCCTAAAGGTCACCTTTACTTTGCAATAAGCAGTGATTTACCAATACCCTTGCAACCCTCTAAATAGGTTTAAAAATACAATCTTATGTATTATGTTCCTTCCAAGAGGTCTTCGTAAATAAAATATATTGTAAATTTGTCATACATTGAATCTTTTCATGTTGCAAAATGTTGCATTATTCAGAATGCTAATATAGGTCAAATTGACATTTATTACATGGATTCATACCTAATATCTTCACGAGCTGGATATATTTAAACCAGAGGTGCTCATAACGATTTTAGCTTGGACTTAAATGTCAGTGTACTATTGTCCCATAGACTGTATACTGTAGCATATTGAGACAATCGAGAGGCCCCAAAAAACAGATTCTTGGATCACGTTTGGGATCCCAACCCACAGGTCCCAAGCACCTCTTGGATAAACCTTTTTTAATTCCATTTTTATAAAATCCAGTTCTTCTATATAATAGGAATTGATTAGTGGAGAAAATACACATACATACTAAAAGAAACATAGAGAGATATGAGAAGGGGGCCAAGGAAAGACCGTTGAGGGACATCAATGTGAAAGGGCAGAAGAGGGTACGTGGAGGCAGGTGTAGAGACCATGATGAAGTGGTTGTAAAATTAGGAGGTGGACCAAGAAAATGGTGTGTTACAGAGGTGAATGGAAGACTTGCATTATGAGGGAACAGTTAATAGAGTGAAATGGCACCTTGTCGTGTCAAGAAGTAGGATAGGCTATCGAGATGGGTGATTTAGGAGCAGAAGTCAGAAGGGGGTAAACGGAGAGGGTGAGGGTGGATAAAGTTGAGGGGAGCAGGTGGGGGGAGGAGGAAATGCCATGGGTTTAACCCTGAGACAAGGGGAAAGAAAACAAAGTCAGTTTGGGGAGGGAACATTGTATTTTGAATGGAGAAGATGTCTTAATTTTAGGCGTAAAGTGGGTGGCAAAGTTTAGTTCAGTGAAGGAGAAAGAAGGTATAGTGGGGATGGAGGGGAATTAAAATTGGTGATGGTGGGAGGACAAGGAGGAAATGAGAGTGATGTATAGTGAGAGAAAGCACAGAGCTCTACCAGGAGAAAACTAATTTGTCATGGAGGAAGTCAGCCAAAAAGAGTGGATTCCATCAGAGGCGCTCAGCAGAGAGAGAGTATTTATGGACAAAGTTGGGCAGAGTGGAGTGCCAAGGATAAGGAGGAGACCTTTGTAAACAAATGGTGTCCACAGTAGCGGAGCTTAGAGCAGGGTTGAGGGTGCTTGTAGAGGGAGACAGCCTGGTCAGTGCAGACAAGGGTGGTAATGGCAGAGGGGATAGAGTCCAAAGAGGAGTTCTTACAGAGACTGTATAGATATGAGCGAATCGGGTCAAGGGAGTGGACGTTGATGTCAGAAGAGGAGGCCCATTGAGCGAGGCCAAACAAGAAAGAAAGGGATAGAAGAGTGGAGGCTGATACAAAATACCAAATATCTCACTGAAACCTTCACCTATAGGTCAGTGTTTATGATTTAGTTTTATTATAAATAAATCTCAACACTGATAGCAATGAACAATCTAATTAACAACATCAACAAGTAGTAATTAATCAGGACACTACTGTATTTCCAGGGATCCAAACAGCAGTAAAAATTCATGTGGAGGAGGGGTGATAGATTGCAGATCACTCTGAATTTAAATCTTTTAAAAGTTAGGGGGAGATGTATCAAATCTTGGAAAGAGATTAAGGACCTCATTCAGAGTCGGTCGAAGCGGCCGCATGGTCGTATGCCACCAATGTTCGCTATACTGTGCAATGCGAGTGCGCAAACTAGCCACTACGATCAGAAATTTCTCTCTCCTTGAACACAGCCAGGTCAGTAGTTTGAGTGACAGATTGAGGAGTTTGTGGGTGGTAACAGGGGAAGGTGCTTGAAAACGGGGGAGTGGAGATCTGAATGCAGGCGTGCCTAATTATGCGAACGGCGTTTTATGGGAGTGCATACAGTTTATGGGACCGACTCTGAATGAGGTCCTAAGTGGAGAGAGATTACAAAAAATGTAATCACTCGATACTAATCTTAAATGGTGTTCCAACCAATCAGCTCCTAACTGTCATGTATTTGAAAATGATAGGAGCTGATTGGTTGGTAAATCTGGGCCAACTAAGGCCCTCATTCAGAGCCGTACGCTCTGAGCAGAGCGCACGCTCTGAATGAGGGCTGCCCTCCATAAAAATGGAGCGTCCTTCTGGACGCTCGTATAGCTGTGGGTCACCACCCACAGCCTATACGAGCGTGCAGTTTGAAGGCCGCGATGGTCGTGACCATCGCGACCATCGAAACTGCGAGCCGGAGCCTGCGGTTGAGGTTTTCAACCGCAAGGCCCGGAGTGATTTTGGCTCTATCAGAGCCAAAATCACTCCCACTGACATCACTAGTGATGTCAGTGGGCCGGCTTCTGACGGTAGGCGTTCCCTTGGGAACGCCCCCATCTGGGAGGCACGCACCCGGCACGCCCACCAAAGGGGGCGTGCTGTCAATCAACATCGACAGCACGCCCCCTTTGATCAGACACAACGAGCGAAGGACTTCCCTTCACTCGTCGTGTCTGGCGCATGCGCACGACGGAGCTCCCTCCATCGTGCGCATGCTCAGTGCAGACCATCGACCCACTTGCGAGCGGACAGCCGCTCGCGAGTGGGTCTGAATCAGGCCCTAAGTTTCTAACTATAATTTTTCAAACACAGCCTGTAACATGACAGTTAGATGTTGATTTGTGAACTGTAAAAATTACGATCAACAGTTAAAATTCTGTTTTTTTAAATCGTTATAATGTATCAAGACAATGGTGACTGTGGAGATGGAGGCTCTTGCTCCTTGAATGAAAAAATAGGAGCTGCCCTATTGCAGAAACATAACAGCACTATAATTGCTTAAACACGTGTTGCCCTCACATCATCTGTTACCAAGTTACTCCCCCCACACACTTACACTGTTACCCCACCAAGTTACTCCCCCATCACAAACACACACTTACACTGTTACCCCACCAAGTTACACCCCCACCACACACACACTTACACTGTTACCCCACCAAGTTACACCCCCACCACACAGACACACACACTTATACTGTTACCCCACAAAGTTACTCCCACCACACACACACACACTTACACTGTTACCCCACCAAGTTACTCCCCCCACACACACACACTTACACTGTTACCCCACCAAGTTACTTCCCCCCCACACACACACACACACTTACACTGCTACCCCACCAAGTTACTCCACACACACACACACTTACACTGTTACCCCACCAAGTTCCTCCCCCACCACACACACACACTTACAATGTTACCCACCAAGTTACCCCCCCACACACACACACACACACACTTACACAGTTACCCCACCAAGTTACTCCCCCACCACACACACACACACTTATACTGTTACCCAACCAAGTTACTCCCCCCACACACACACACACACTTACACTGTTACCCAACCAAGTTACTCCCCGACCACACACACTTACACTGTTACCCCACCAAGTTCCTCCCCCACCACACACACACACTTACAATGTTACCCACCAAGTTACCCCCCCCACACACACACACACTTACACAGTTACCCCACCAAGTTACTCCCCCACCACACACACACACACTTATACTGTTACCCAACCAAGTTACTCCCCCTCTACACACACACACACACACTTACACTGTTACCCCACCAAATTACTCCCCCTCACACACACTTACACTGTTACCCCACCAAGTTACTCCCCGACCACACACACTTACACTGTTACCACAGCAAGTTACTCCCCCACCACACACACACTTACACTGTTACCCCACCAAGTTACACCCCCATCACACAGACACACACACACTTATACTGTTACCCCACAAAGTTACTCCACCCACACACACTTACACTGTTACCCCACCAAGTTACTCCCCGACCACACACACTTACACTGTTACCACACCAAGTTACTCCCCCACCACACACACACTTACACTGTTACCCCACCAAGTTACTCCCCCACCACACACACACACAATTACACTGTTACCCCACCAAATTACTCGCCCACCACACACACACTTATACTGTTACCCCACCAAGTTACTTCCCCATCACACACACTTACACTGTTACCCCACCAAGTTACTTCCCCATCACACAGACACTTACACTGCTACCCCACCAAGTTACTCCCCCACCACACACACACACAGTTATACTGTTACCCCACCAAGTTACTTCCACATCACACACACACTTACACTGTTACCCCACCAAGTTACTCCTCCACCACACACACACACTTACACTGTTGCCCAACCAAGTTACTCCCCCACTACACACACACACTTACACTGTTACCCCACCAAGTTACTCCCCGACCACACACACACTTACACTGTTACCCCACCAAGTTACTCCCCCACCACACACACACTTACACTGTTACTCCACCAAGTTACTCCCCCACCACACTCACACACACTTACACTGTTGCCCAACCAAGTTACTCCCCCACTACACACACACTTATACTGTTACCCCACCAAGTTACTCCC
The DNA here is from genome assembly GCA_031769625.1 of Taudactylus pleione. NCBI lineage: Eukaryota > Metazoa > Chordata > Amphibia > Anura > Myobatrachidae > Taudactylus > Taudactylus pleione. The sequence goes on from JAUIMM010000505.1 coordinate 346,241, forward strand.
CCACCACACACACAAACACACTTACAATGTTACCCCACCAAGTTACTTCCCCATCACACATACTCACATACTTATACTGTTACCACACCAAGTTACTTCCCCATCACACACACTTACACTGTTACCCCACCAAGTTACTTCCCCATCACACACACACACAATTACACTGTTACCCCACCAAGTTACTCAACCACCACACACACACACACACACTTACACTGTTACCCCACCATGTTACTCCCCCACCACACACACGTACACTTATACTGTTACCCCACCAAGTTAATTCCCCATCACACACACGCACACTTATACTGTTACCCCACCAAGTTACTCCCCCACCACACACACAAACACACTTACAATGTTACCCAACCAAGTTACTTCCCCATCACACATACTTACACACACTTACAGTGTTACCCCACCAAGTTACACCCCCACCACACACACACACTTACACTGTTACCCCACCAAGTTACTTCCCCATCACACAAACACTTACACTGTTACCCCACCAAGTTACTCCCCCACCACACACACACACACTTATACTGTTACCCAACCAAGTTACTCCCCCCCACCACACACACACACTTACACTGTTACCCCACCAAGTTACTCCCCCACCACACACACACTTATACTGTTACCCCACCAAGTTACTCCCCCACCACACACACAAACACACTTACAATGTTACCCCACCAAGTTACTTCCCCATCACACATACTCACATACTTATACTGTTACCACACCAAGTTACTTCCCCTTCACACACACTTACACTGTTACCCCACCAAGTTACTTCCCCATCACACACACACACACTTACACTGTTACCCCACCAAGTTACTCAACCAATACACACACACACACACACTTACACTGTTACCCACCATGTTACTCCCCCACCACACACACGCACACTTATACTGTTACCCCACCAAGTTAATTCCCCATCACACACATGCACACTTATACTGTTACCCCACCAAGTTACTCCCCCACCACACACACAAACACACTTACAATGTTACCCCACCAAGTTACTTCCCCATCACACATACTCACACACACTTACAGTGTTACCCCACCAAGTTACTCCCCCACCACACACACACACTTACACTGTTACCCCACCAAGTTACTTCCCCATCACACACACACTTACACTGTTACCCCACCAAGTTACTCCCCCACCACACACACACACACTTATACTGTTACCCAACCAAGTTACTCCCCCCCCACACACACACACACACTTACACTGTTACCCCACCAAGTTACTCCCCGTCCACACACACACTTATACTGTTACCCCACCAAGTTACTCCCCCACCACACACACAAACACACTTACAATGTTACCCACCAAGTTACTTCCCCATCACACATACTCACATACTTATACTGTTACCCCATAAAGTTACTTCCCCATCACACACACTTACACTGTTACCCCACCAAGTTACTTCCCCATCACACACACACACACTTACACTGTTACCCCACCAAGTTACTCAACCACCACACACACACACACACACTTACACTGTTACCCCACCAAGTTACTCCCCCACCACACACACGCACACTTATACTGTTACCCCACCAAGTTACTCCCCCACCACACACACAAACACTTACACTGTTACCCCACCAAGTTACTCAACCACCACACACACACACACTTACACTGTTACCCCACCAAGTTACTCCCCCACCACACACATGCACACTTATACTGTTACCCCACCAAGTTACTCCCCCACCACACACACAAACACACTTACAATGTTACCCCACCAAGTTACTTCCCCATCACACATACTCACATACTTATACTGTTACCACACCAAGTTACTTCCCCATCACACACACTTACACTGTTACCCCACCAAGTTACTCCCCCACCACACACACACTTACACTGTTACCCCACCAAGTTACTCCCCCACTACACACACACACACACACTTACACTGTTACCCCACCAAGTTACACCCCCACCACACACACACACACTTACACTGTTACCCCACCAAGTTACTTCCCCATCACACACACTTACACTGTTACCCCACCAAGTTACACCCCCACCACACACACACACTTACACTGCTACCCCACCAAGTTACTTCCCCATCACACACACTTACACTGTTACCCCACCAAGTTACTCCCCCACCACACACACACTTACACTGTTACCCCGCCAAGTTACTTCCCCATCACACACACTTACACTGTTACCCCGCCAAGTTACTTCCCCATCACACACACACACTTACACTGTTACCCCACCAAGTTACTATCCCATCACACACACTTACACTGTTACCACACCATGTGACTTCCCCATCACACACACACTTACACTGCTACCCCACCAAGTTACTCCCCCACCACACACACTTACACTGTTACCCCATCAAGTTACTCCCCCACCACACACACACACACGTACACTGTTACCCCACCAAGTTACTTCCCCATCACACACACACACACACTTACACTGGTACTCCACCAAGTTACTCCCCCACCACACACACTTACACTGTTACCCCACCAAGTTACTCCCCCACCACACACACACACACGTACACTGTTACCCCACCAAGTTACTTCCCCATCACACACACACACACACACACACACTTACACTGTTACTCCACCAAGTTACTCCCCCCCACACACACACTTACACTGTTACTCCACCAAGTTACTCCCCCACCACACACACACTTACACTGTTACCCTACCAAGTTACACCCCCACCACACAGACACACACTCACTTATACTGTTACCCCACAAAGTTACTCCCCCCACACACACTTACACTCTTACCCCACCAAGTTACTCCCCGACCACACACACTTACACTGTTACCACACCAAGTTACTCCCCCACCACACACACACTTACACTGTTACCCCACCAAGTTACTCCCCCACCACACACACACTTATACTGTTACCCCACCAAGTTACTTCCCCATCACACACACACACACTTACACTGTTACCCCACCAAGTTATTCCCCCACCACACACACACACACTTACACTGTTACCCCATCAAATTACTCCCCCACCACACACACACTTATACCGTTACCCCACCAAGTTACTTCCCCATCACACACACTTACACTGTTACCCCACCAAGTTACTTCCCCATCACACACACACTTACACTGCTACCCCACCAAGTTACTCCCCCACCACACACACACACAGATATACTGTTACCCCACCAAGTTACTTCCACATCACACACACACACACTTACACTGTTACCCCACCAAGTTACTACTCCACCACACACACACACACACTTACACTGTTGCCCAACCAAGTTACTCCCCTACTACACACACACACTTACACTGTTACCCCACCAAGTTACTCCCCGACCACAGACACACTTACACTGTTACCCCACCAAGTTACTCCCCCACCACACACACACACTTACACTGTTACACCACCAAGTTACTCCCCCACCACACTCACACACACTTATACTGTTACCCCACCAAGTTACTTCCCCATCACACACACACTTACACTGTTAACCCACCAAGTTACTCCCCCACCACACACACACTTATACTGTTACCCCACCAAGTTACTCCCCCACCACACACACAAACACACTTACAATGTTACCGCTCAAAGTTACTTCCCCATCACACATACTCACATACTTATACTGTTACCACACCAAGTTACTTCCCCATCACTCACACACACACTTACACTGTTACCCCTCCAAGTTACTCAACCACCACACACACACACACTTACACTGTTACCCCACCAAGTTACTCCTCCACAACACACATGCACACTTATACTGTTACCCCACCAAGTTACTTCCCCATCACACACACGCACACTTATACTGTTACCCCACCAAGTTACTCCCCCACCACACACACAAACACACTTACAATGTTACCCCACCAAGTAACTTCCCCATCACTCATACTCACATACTTATACTGTTACCACACCAAGTTACTTCCCCATCACACACACTTACACTGTTACCCCACCAAGTTACTTCCCCATCACACACACACACACTTACACTGTTACCCCACCAAGTTACTCCCCCACCACACACACAAACACACTTACAATGTTACCCCACCAAGTTACTTCCCCATCACACATACTCACACACACTTACACTGTTACCCCACCAAGTTACTCCCCCACCACACACACACTTATACTGTTACCCCACCAAGTTACTTCCCCTTCACACACACAAACACACTTACAATGTTACCCACCAAGTTACTTCCCCATCACACATACTCACATACTTATACTGTTACCCCATCAAGTTACTTCCCCATCACACACACTTACACTGTTACCCCACCAAGTTACTTCCCCATCACACACACACACACTTACACTGTTACCCCACCAAGTTACTCAACCACCACACGCACACACACACTTACACTGTTACCCCACCAAGTTACTCCCCCACCACACACACGCACACTTATACTGTTACCCCACCAAGTTACTCCCCCACCACACACACACTTACACTGTTACACCACCAAGTTACTCCCCCACCACACTCACACACACTTATACTGTTACCCCACCAAGTTACTTCCCCATCACACACACACTTACACTGTTAACCCACCAAGTTACTCCCCCACCACACACACACTTATACTGTTACCCCACCAAGTTACTCCCCCACCACACACACAAACACACTTACAATGTTACCCCACCAAGTTACTTCCCCATCACACATACTCACATACTTATACTGTTACCACACCAAGTTACTTCCCCATCACACACACTTACACTGTTACCCCACCAAGTTACATCCCCATCACACACACACACAGTTACACTGTTACCCCACCTAGTTACTCAACCTCCACACACACACACACACACACACACACTTACACTGTTACCCCACCAAGTTACTCCCCCACAACACACACGCACACTTATACTGTTACCCCACCAAGTTACTTCCCCATCACACACATGCACACTTATACTGTTACCCCACCAAGTTACTCCCCCACCACACACACAAACACACTTACAATCTTACCCCACCAAGTTACTTCCCCATCACACATACTCACACACACTTACACTGTTACCCCACCAAGTTACTCACCCACCACACACATAAACACACTTACACTGTTTCCCAACCAAGTTACTTCCCCATCACTCACACACACTTACACTGTTACCCCACCAAGTTACTCCCCCACAACACACAAGCACACTTACAATGTTACCCCACCAAGTTACTTCCCCATCACACATACTCACATACTTATACTGTTACCACACCAAGTTACTTCCCCATCACACACACTTACACTGTTACCCCACCAAGTTACTTCCCCATCACACACACACACACTTACACTGTTACCCCACCAAGTTACTCAACCACCACACACATACACACACTTACACTGTTACCCCACCAAGTTATTCCCCCACCACATACACGCACACTTATACTGTTACCCCACCAAGTTACTCCCCCACCACACACACAAACACACTTACAATGTTACCCGACCAAGTTACTTCCCCATCACACATACTCACACACACTTACACTGTTACCCCACCAAGTTACTCCCCCACCACACACACACACTTACACTGTTACCCCACCAAGTTACTTACCCATCACACACACACACTTACACTGTTACCCCATCAAGTTACTCCCCCACCACACACACGCACACTTATACTGTTACCCCACCAAGTTACTTCCCCATCACACACGCACACTTATACTGTTACCCCACCAAGTTACTCCCCCACCACACACACAAACACACTTAAAATGTTACCCCACCAAGTTACTTCCCCATCACACATACTCACACACACTTACAGTGTTACCCCACCAAGTTACTCCCCCACCACACACACACACCTACACTGTTACCCCACCAAGTTACTCCCCCACCACACACACACACTTATTCTGTTACCCAACCAAGTTACTCCCCCCCCACACACACACACACACTTACACTGTTACCCCACCAAGTTACTCCCCGTCCACACACACACTTACACTGTTACCCCACCAAGTTACTCCCCCACCACACACTCACACTTACACTGTTACCCCACCAAGTTACTTCCCCATCACACACACACTTACACTGTTACCCCACCAAGTTACTCCCCCACCACACACACACACACACACTTATACTGTTACCCAACCAAGTTACTCCCCCCCCACACACACACACACACTTACACTGTTATCCCACCAAGTTACTCCCCGTCCACACACACACTTATACTGTTACCCCACCAAGTTACTCCCCCACCACACACACAAACACACTTACAATGTTACCCACCAAGTTACTTCCCCATCACACATACTCACATACTTATACTGTTACCCCATCAAGTTACTTCCCCATCACACACACTTACACTGTTACCCCACCAAGTTACTTCCCCATCACACACACACACACTTACACTGTTACCCCACCAAGTTACTCAACCACCACACACACACTTACACTGTTACCCCACCAAGTTACTCCCCCACCACACACACGCACACTTATACTGTTACCCCACCAAGTTACTCCCCCACCACACACACAAACACTTACACTGTTACCCCACCAAGTTACTCAACCACCACACACACACACACTTACACTGTTACCCCACCAAGTTACTCCTCCACCACACACACGCACACTTATACTGTTACCCCACCAAGTTACTCTCCCACCACACACACAAACACACTTACAATGTTACCCCACCAAGTTACTTCCCCATCACACATACTCACATACTTATACTGTTACCACACCAACTTACTTCCCCATCACACACACTTACACTGTTACCCCACCAAGTTACTCCCCCACCACACACACACTTACACTGTTACCCCACCAAGTTACTCCCCCACTACACACACACACACACACTTACACTGTTACCCCACCAAGTTACACCCCCACCACACACACACACACTTACACTGTTAACCCACCAAGTTACTTCCCCATCACACACACTTACACTGTTACCCCACCAAGTTACACCCCCACCACACACACACACTTACACTGCTACCCCACCAAGTTACTTCCCCATCACACACACTTACACTGTTACCCCACCAAGTTACTCCCCCACCACACACACACTTACACTGTTACCCCGCCAAGTTACTTCCCCATCACACACACTTACACTGTTACCCCGCCAAGTTACTTCCCCATCACACACACACACTTACACTGTTACCCCACCAAGTTACTTCCCCATCACACACACTTACACTGTTACCCCACCATGTGACTTCCCCATCACACACACACTTACACTGCTACCCCACCAAGTTACTCCCCCACCACACACACTTACACTGTTACCCCACCAAGTTACTCCCCCACCACACACACACACGTACACTGTTACCCCACCAAGTTACTTCCCCATCACACACACACACACACTTACACTGTTACTCCACCAAGTTACTCCCCCACCACACACACTTACACTGTTACCCCACCAAGTTACTCCCCCACCACACACACACACACGTACACTGTTACCCCACCAAGTTACTTCCCCATCACACACACACACACACTTACACTGTTACTCCACCAAGTTACTCCCCCCCACACACACACTTACACTGTTACTCCACCAAGTTACTCCCCCACCACACACACACTTACACTGTTACCCCACAAAGTTACACCCTCACCACACAGACACACACTCACTTATACTGTTACCCCACAAAGTTACTCCCCCCACACACACTTACACTGTTACCCCACCAAGTTACTCCCCGACCACACACACTTACACTGTTACCACACCAAGTTACTCCCCCACCACACACACACTTACACTGTTACCCCACCAAGTTACTCCCCCACCACACATACACTTATACTGTTACCCCACCAAGTTACTTCCCCATCACACACACACACACTTACACTGTTACCCCACCAAGTTATTCCCCCACCACACACACACACACACTTACACTGTTACCCCATCAAATTACTCCCCCACCACACACACACTTATACCGTTACCCCACCAAGTTATTTTCCCATCACACACACTTACACTGTTACCCCACCAAGTTACTTCCCCATCACACACACACTTACACTGCTACCCCACCAAGTTACTCCCCCACCACACACACACACAGTTATACTGTTACCCCACCAAGTTACTTCCACATCACACACACACACACACTTACACTGTTACCCCACCAAGTTACTCCTCCACCACACACACACACACACTTACACTGTTACCCCACCAAGTTACACCCCCACCACACAGACACACACTCACTTATACTGTTACCCCACAAAGTTACTCCCCCCACACACACTTACACTGTTACCCCACCAAGTTACTCCCCGACCACACACACTTACACTGTTACCACACCAAGTTACTCCCCCACCACACACACACTTACACTGTTACCCCACCAAGTTACTCCCCCACCACACACACACTTATACTGTTACCCCACCAAGTTACTTCCCCATCACACACACACACACTTACACTGTTACCCCACCAAGTTATTCCCCCACCACACACACACACACTTACACTGTTACCCCATCAAATTACTCCCCCACCACACACACACTTATACCGTTACCCCACCAAGTTACTTCCCCATCACACACACTTACACTGTTACCCCACCAAGTTACTTCCCCATCACACACACACTTACACTGCTACCCCACCAAGTTACTCCCCCACCACACACACACACAGTTATACTGTTACCCCACCAAGTTACTTCCACATCACACACACACACACTTACACTGTTACCCCACCAAGTTACTCCTCCACCACACACACACACACACTTACACTGTTGCCCAACCAAGTTACTCCCCTACTACACACACACACTTACACTGTTACCCCACCAAGTTACTCCCCGACCACAGACACACTTACACTGTTACCCCACCAAGTTACTCCCCCACCACACACACACACTTACACTGTTACACCACCAAGTTACTCCCCCACCACACTCACACACACTTATACTGTTACCCCACCAAGTTACTTCCCCATCACACACACACTTACACTGTTAACCCACCAAGTTACTCCCCCACCACACACACACTTATACTGTTACCCCACCAAGTTACTCCCCCACCACACACACAAACACACTTACAATGTTACCGCTCAAAGTTACTTCCCCATCACACATACTCACATACTTATACTGTTACCACACCAAGTTACTTCCCCATCACTCACACTTACACTGTTACCCCACCAAGTTACTTCCCCATCACACACACACACACTTACACTGTTACCCCTCCAACTTACTCAACCACCACACACACACACACACTTACACTGTTACCCCACCAAGTTACTCCTCCACAACACACATGCACACTTATACTGTTACCCCACCAAGTTACTTCCCCATCACACACACGCACACTTATACTGTTACCCCACCAAGTTACTCCCCCACCACACACACAAACACACTTACAATGTTACCCCACCAAGTAACTTCCCCATCACACATACTCACATACTTATACTGTTACCACACCAAGTTACTTCCCCATCACACACACTTACACTGTTACCCCACCAAGTTACTTCCCCATCACACACACACACACTTACACTGTTACCCCACCAAGTTACTCCCCCACCACACACACAAACACACTTACAATGTTACCCCACCAAGTTACTTCCCCATCACACATACTCACACACACTTACACTGTTACCCCACCAAGTTACTCCCCCACCACACACACACTTATACTGTTACCCCACCAAGTTACTTCCCCTTCACACACACAAACACACTTACAATGTTACCCACCAAGTTACTTCCCCATCACACATACTCACATACTTATACTGTTACCCCATCAAGTTACTTCCCCATCACACACACTTACACTGTTACCCCACCAAGTTACTTCCCCATCACACACACACACACTTACACTGTTACCCCACCAAGTTACTCAACCACCACACGCACACACACACTTACACTGTTACCCCACCAAGTTACTCCCCCACCACACACACGCACACTTATACTGTTACCCCACCAAGTTACTCCCCCACCACACACACACTTACACTGTTACACCACCAAGTTACTCCCCCACCACACTCACACACACTTATACTGTTACCCCACCAAGTTACTTCCCCATCACACACACACTTACACTGTTAACCCACCAAGTTACTCCCCCACCACACACACACTTATACTGTTACCCCACCAAGTTACTCCCCCACCACACACACAAACACACTTACAATGTTACCCCACCAAGTTACTTCCCCATCACACATACTCACATACTTATACTGTTACCACACCAAGTTACTTCCCCATCACACACACTTACACTGTTACCCCACCAAGTTACATCCCCATCACACACACACACACTTACACTGTTACCCCACCTAGTTACTCAACCTCCACACACACACACACACACACACTTACACTGTTACCCCACCAAGTTACTCCCCCACAACACACACGCACACTTATACTGTTACCCCACCAAGTTACTTCCCCATCACACACATGCACACTTATACTGTTACCCCACCAAGTTACTCCCCCACCACACACACAAACACACTTACAATCTTACCCCACCAAGTTACTTCCCCATCACACATACTCACACACACTTACACTGTTACCCCACCAAGTTACTCACCCACCACACACATAAACACACTTACACTGTTACCCAACCAAGTTACTTCCCCATCACTCACACACACTTACACTGTTACCCCACCAAGTTACTCCCCCACAACACACAAACACACTTACAATGTTACCCCACCAAGTTACTTCCCCATCACACATACTCACATACTTATACTGTTACCACACCAAGTTACTTCCCCATCACACACACTTACACTGTTACCCCACCAAGTTACTTCCCCATCACACACACACACACTTACACTGTTACCCCACCAAGTTACTCAACCACCACACACATACACACACTTACACTGTTACCCCACCAAGTTATTCCCCCACCACATACACGCACACTTATACTGTTACCCCACCAAGTTACTCCCCCACCACACACACAAACACACTTACAATGTTACCCGACCAAGTTACTTCCCCATCACACATACTCACACACACTTACAGTGTTACCCCACCAAGTTACTCCCCCACCACACACACACCTACACTGTTACCCCACCAAGTTACTCCCCCACCACACACACACACACTTATTCTGTTACCCAACCAAGTTACTCCCCCCCCACACACACACACACACTTACACTGTTACCCCACCAAGTTACTCCCCGTCCACACACACACTTACACTGTTACCCCACCAAGTTACTCCCCCACCACACACTCACACTTACACTGTTACCCCACCAAGTTACTTCCCCATCACACACACACTTACACTGTTACCCCACCAAGTCACTCCCCCACCACACACACACACACTTATACTGTTACCCAACCAAGTTACTCCCCCCCCACACACACACACACACTTACACTGTTACCCCACCAAGTTACTCCCCGTCCACACACACACTTATACTGTTACCCCACCAAGTTACTCCCCCACCACACACACAAACACACTTACAATGTTACCCACCAAGTTACTTCCCCATCACACATACTCACATACTTATACTGTTACCCCATCAAGTTACTTCCCCATCACACACACTTACACTGTTACCCCACCAAGTTACTTCCCCATCACACACACACACACTTACACTGTTACCCCACCAAGTTACTCAACCACCACACACACACACACACTTACACTGTTACCCCACCAAGTTACTCCCCCACCACACACACGCACACTTATACTGTTACCCCACCAAGTTACTCCCCCACCACACACACAAACACTTACACTGTTACCCCACCAAGTTACTCAACCACCACACACACACACACTTACACTATTACCCCACCAAGTTACTCCTCCACCACACACACGCACACTTATACTGTTACCCCACCAAGTTACTCCCCCACCACACACACAAACACACTTACAATGTTACCCCACCAAGTTACTTCCCCATCACACATACTCACATACTTATACTGTTACCACACCAACTTACTTCCCCATCACACACACTTACACTGTTACCCCACCAAGTTACTCCCCCACCACACACACACTTACACTGTTACCCCACCAAGTTACACCCCCACCACACACACACACACTTACACTGTTACCCCACCAAGTTACTTCCCCATCACACACACTTACACTGTTACCCCACCAAGTTACACCCCCACCACACACACACACTTACACTGCTACCCCACCAAGTTACTTCCCCATCACACACACTTACACTGTTACCCCACCAAGTTACTCCCCCACCACACACACACTTACACTGTTACCCCGCCAAGTTACTTCCCCATCACACACACTTACACTGTTACCCCGCCAAGTTACTTCCCCATCACACACACACACTTACACTGTTACCCCACCAAGTTACTTCCCCATCACACACACACTTACACTGCTACCCCACCAAGTTACTCCCCCACCACACACACACACAGTTATACTGTTACCCCACCAAGTTACTTCCACATCACACACACACACACTTACACTGTTACCCCACCAAGTTACTCCTCCACCACACACACTCACACACTTACACTGTTGCCCAACCAAGTTACTCCCCTACTACACACACACACTTACACTGTTACCCCACCAAGTTACTCCCCGACCACAGACACACTTACACTGTTACCCCACCAAGTTACTCCCCCACCACACACACACACTTACACTGTTACACCACCAAGTTACTCCCCCACCACACTCACACACACTTATACTGTTACCCCACCAAGTTACTTCCCCATATCACACACACTTACACTGTTAACCCACCAAGTTACTCCCCCAACACACACACACTTATACTGTTACCCCACCAAGTTACTCCCCCACCACACACACAAACACACTTACAATGTTACCGCTCAAAGTTACTTCCCCATCACACATACTCACATACTTATACTGTTACCACACCAAGTTACTTCCCCATCACTCACACTTACACTGTTACCCCACCAAGTTACTTCCCCATCACACACACACACACTTACACTGTTACCCCTCCAAGTTACTCAACCACCACACACACACACACACTTACACTGTTACCCCACCAAGTTACTCCTCCACAACACACATGCACACTTATACTGTTACCCCACCAAGTTACTTCCCCATCACACACACGCACACTTATACTGTTACCCCACCAAGTTACTCCCCCACCACACACACAAACACACTTACAATGTTACCCCACCAAGTAACTTCCCCATCACACATACTCACATACTTATACTGTTACCACACCAAGTTACTTCCCCATCACACACACTTACACTGTTACCCCACCAAGTTACTTCCCCATCACACACACACACACTTACACTGTTACCCCACCAAGTTACTCCCCCACCACACACACAAACACACTTACAATGTTACCCCACCAAGTTACTTCCCCATCACACATACTCACACACACTTACACTGTTACCCCACCAAGTTACTCCCCCACCACACACACACTTATACTGTTACCCCACCAAGTTACTTCCCCTTCACACACACAAACACACTTACAATGTTACCCACCAAGTTACTTCCCCATCACACATACTCACATACTTATACTGTTAACCCATCAAGTTACTTCCCCATCACACACACTTACACTGTTACCCCACCAAGTTACTTCCCCATCACACACACACACACTTACACTGTTACCCCACCAAGTTACTCAACCACCACACGCACACACACACTTACACTGTTACCCCACCAAGTTACTCCCCCACCACACACACGCACACTTATACTGTTACCCCACCAAGTTACTCCCCCACCACACACACACTTACACTGTTACACCACCAAGTTACTCCCCCACCACACTCACACACACTTATACTGTTACCCCACCAAGTTACTTCCCCATCACACACACACTTACACTGTTAACCCACCAAGTTACTCCCCCACCACACACACACTTATACTGTTACCCCACCAAGTTACTCCCCCACCACACACACAAACACACTTACAATGTTACCCCACCAAGTTACTTCCCCATCACACATACTCACATACTTATACTGTTACCACACCAAGTTACTTCCCCATCACACACACTTACACTGTTACCCCACCAAGTTACATCCCCATCACACACACACACACTTACACTGTTACCCCACCTAGTTACTCAACCTCCACACACACACACACACACACACACTTACACTGTTACCCCACCAAGTTACTCCCCCACAACACACACGCACACTTATACTGTTACCCCACCAAGTTACTTCCCCATCACACACATGCACACTTATACTGTTACCCCACCAAGTTACTCCCCCACCACACACACAAACACACTTACAATCTTACCCCACCAAGTTACTTCCCCATCACACATACTCACACACACTTACACTGTTACCCCACCAAGTTACTCACCCACCACACACATAAACACACTTACACTGTTACCCAACCAAGTTACTTCCCCATCACTCACACACACTTACACTGTTACCCCACCAAGTTACTCCCCCACAACACACAAACACACTTACAATGTTACCCCACCAAGTTACTTCCCCATCACACATACTCACATACTTATACTGTTACCACACCAAGTTACTTCCCCATCACACACACTTACACTGTTACCCCACCAAGTTACTTCCCCATCACACACACACACACTTACACTGTTACCCCACCAAGTTACTCAACCACCACACACATACACACACTTACACTGTTACCCCACCAAGTTACTCCCCCACCACACACACAAACACACTTACAATGTTACCCCACCAAGTTACTTCCCCATCACACATACTCACACACACTTACACTGTTACCCCACCAAGTTACTCCCCCACCACACACACACTTATACTGTTACCCCACCAAGTTACTTCCCCTTCACACACACAAACACACTTACAATGTTACCCACCAAGTTACTTCCCCATCACACATACTCACATACTTATACTGTTACCCCATCAAGTTACTTCCCCATCACACACACTTACACTGTTACCCCACCAAGTTACTTCCCCATCACACACACACACACTTACACTGTTACCCCACCAAGTTACTCAACCACCACACGCACACACACACTTACACTGTTACCCCACCAAGTTACTCCCCCACCACACACACGCACACTTATACTGTTACCCCACCAAGTTACTCCCCCACCACACACACACTTACACTGTTACACCACCAAGTTACTCCCCCACCACACTCACACACACTTATACTGTTACCCCACCAAGTTGCTTCCCCATCACACACACACTTACACTGTTAACTCACCAAGTTACTCCCCCAACACACACACACTTATACTGTTACCCCACCAAGTTACTCCCCCACCACACACACAAACACACTTACAATGTTATCCCACCAAGTTACTTCCCCATCACACATACTCACATACTTATACTGTTACCACACCAAGTTACTTCCCCATCACACACACTTACACTGTTACCCCACCAAGTTACATCCCCATCACACACACACACACTTACACTGTTACTATACCTAGTTACTCAACCTCCACACACACACACACACACACTTACACTGTTACCCCACCAAGTTACTCCCCCACAACACACACGCACACTTATACTGTTACCCCACCAAGTTACTTCCCCATCACACACATGCACACTTATACTGTTACCCCACCAAGTTACTCCCCCACCACACACACAAACACACTTACAATCTTACCCCACCAAGTTACTTCCCCATCACACATACTCACACACACTTACACTGTTACCCCACCAAGTTACTCACCCACCACACACATAAACACACTTACACTGTTACCCAACCAAGTTACTTCCCCATCACTCACACACACTTACACTGTTACCCCACCAAGTTACTCCCCCACAACACACAAACACACTTACAATGTTACCCCACCAAGTTTCTTCCCCATCACACATACTCACATACTTATACTGTTACCACACCAAGATACTTCCCCATCACACACACTTACACTGTTACCCCACCAAGTTACTTCCCCATCACACACACACACACTTACACTGTTACCCCACCAAGTTACTCAACCACCACACACATACACACACTTACACTGTTACCCCACCAAGTTATTCCCCCACCACATACACGCACACTTATACTGTTACCCCACCAAGTTACTCCCCCACCACACACACACACTTACACTGTTACACCACCAAGTTACTCCCCCACCACACTCACACACACTTATACTGTTACCCCACCAAGTTACTTCCCCATCACACACACACTTACACTGTTAACCCACCAAGTTACTCCCCCACCACACACACACTTATACTGTTACCCCACCAAGTTACTCCCCCACCACACACACAAACACACTTACAATGTTACCGCTCAAAGTTACTTCCCCATCACACATACTCACATACTTATACTGTTACCACACCAAGTTACTTCCCCATCACTCACACTTACACTGTTACCCCACCAAGTTACTTCCCCATCACACACACACACACTTACACTGTTACCCCTCCAAGTTACTCAACCACCACACACACACACACACTTACACTGTTACCCCACCAAGTTACTCCTCCACAACACACATGCACACTTATACTGTTACCCCACCAAGTTACTTCCCCATCACACACACGCACACTTATACTGTTACCCCACCAAGTTACTCCCCCACCACACACACAAACACACTTACAATGTTACCCCACCAAGTAACTTCCCCATCACACATACTCACATACTTATACTGTTACCACACCAAGTTACTTCCCCATCACACACACTTACACTGTTACCCCACCAAGTTACATCCCCATCACACACACACACTTACACTGTTACCCCACCAAGTTACTCAACCACCACACACACACACACTTACACTGTTTCCCCACCAAGTTACTCCCCCACCACACACACAAACACACTTACAATGTTACCCCACCAAGTTACTTCCCCATCACACATACTCACACACACTTACACTGTTACCCCACCAAGTTACTCCCCCACCACACACACACTTATACTGTTACCCCACCAAGTTACTTCCCCTTCACACACACAAACACACTTACAATGTTACCCACCAAGTTACTTCCCCATCACACATACTCACATACTTATACTGTTACCCCATCAAGTTACTTCCCCATCACACACACTTACACTGTTACCCCACCAAGTTACTTCCCCATCACACACACACACACTTACACTGTTACCCCACCAAGTTACTCAACCACCACACGCACACACACACTTACACTGTTACCCCACCAAGTTACTCCCCCACCACACACACGCACACTTATACTGTTACCCCACCAAGTTACTCCCCCACCACACACACACTTACACTGTTACACCACCAAGTTACTCCCCCACCACACTCACACACACTTATACTGTTACCCCACCAAGTTACTTCCCCATCACACACACACTTACACTGTTAACCCACCAAGTTACTCCCCCACCACACACACACTTATACTGTTACCCCACCAAGTTACTCCCCCACCACACACACAAACACACTTACAATGTTACCCCACCAAGTTACTTCCCCATCACACATACTCACATACTTATACTGTTACCACACCAAGTTACTTCCCCATCACACACACTTACACTGTTACCCCACCAAGTTACATCCCCATCACACACACACACACTTACACTGTTACTCCACCTAGTTACTCAACCTCCACACACACACACACACTTACACTGTTACCCCACCAAGTTACTCCCCCACAACACACACGCACACTTATACTGTTACCCCACCAAGTTACTTCCCCATCACACACATGCACACTTATACTGTTACCCCACCAAGTTACTCCCCCACCACACACACAAACACACTTACAATCTTACCCCACCAAGTTACTTCCCCATCATACATACTCACACACACTTACACTGTTACCCCACCAAGTTACTCACCCACCACACACATAAACACACTTACACTGTTACCCAACCAAGTTACTTCCCCATCACTCACACACACTTACACTGTTACCCCACCAAGTTACTCCGCCACAACACACAAACACACTTACAATGTTACCCCACCAAGTTTCTTCCCCATCACACATACTCACATACTTATACTGTTACCACACCAAGTTACTTCCCCATCACACACACTTACACTGTTACCCCACCAAGTTACTTCCCCATCACACACACACACACTTACACTGTTACCCCACCAAGTTACTCAACCACCACACACATACACACACTTACACTGTTACCCCACCAAGTTATTCCCCCACCACATACATGCACACTTATACTGTTACCCCACCAAGTTACTCCCCCACCACACACACAAACACACTTACAATGTTACCCGACCAAGTTACTTCCCCATCACACATACTCACACACACTTACACTGTTACCCCACCAAGTTACTCCCCCACCACACACACACACTTACACTGTTACCCCACCAAGTTACTTCCCCATCACACACACACACTTACACTGTTACCCCACCAAGTTACTCCCCCACCACACACACGCACACTTATACTGTTACCCCACCAAGTTACTTCCCCATCACACACGCACACTTATACTGTTACCCCACCAAGTTACTCCCCCACCACACACACAAACACACTTAAAATGTTACCCCACCAAGTTACTTCCCCATCACACATACTCACACACACTTACAGTGTTACCCCACCAAGTTACTCCCCCACCACACACACACACCTACACTGTTACCCCACCAAGTTACTTCCCCATCACACACACACTTACACTGTTACCCCACCAAGTTACTCCCGCACCACACACACACACACTTATACTGTTACCCAACCAAGTTACTCCCCCCCCCACACACACACACACTTACACTGTTACCCCACCAAGTTACTCCCCATCCACACACACACACTTACACTGTTACCCCACCAAGTTGCTCCCCCACCACACACACAAACTTACACTGTTACCCCACCAAGTTACTTCCCCATCACACACACACTTACACTGTTACCCCACCAAGTTACTCCCCCACCACACACACACTTATACTGTTACCCCACCAAGTTACTCCCCCACCACACACACAAACACACTTACAATGTTACCCACCAAGTTACTTCCCCATCACACATACTCACATACTTATACTGTTACCCCATCAAGTTACTTCCCCATCACACACACTTACACTGGTACCCCACCAAGTTACTTCCCCATCACACACACACACACTTACACTGTTACCCCACCAAGTTACTCAACCACCATACACACACACACACTTACACTGTTACCCCACCAAGTTATTCCCCCACCACACACACGCACACTTATACTGTTACCCCACCAAGTTACTCCCCCACCACACACACAAACACACTTACAATGTTACCCCACCAAGTTACTTCCCCATCACACATACTCACACACACTTACACTGTTACCCCACCAAGTTACTCCACCACCACACACACACACTTACACTGTTACCCCACCAAGTTACTTCCCCATCACACACACACTTACACTGTTACCCCACCAAGTTACTCCCCCACCACACACACAAACACACTTAAAATGTTACCCCACCAAGTTACTTCTCCATCACACATTCTCACACAAACTTACAGTGTTACCCCACCAAGTTACTCCCCCACCACACACACACACTTACACTGTTACCCCACCAACTTACTTCCCCATCACACACACACTTACACTGTTACCCCACCAAGTTACTCCCCCACCACACACACACACACACTTATACTGTTACCCAACCAAGTTCTTCCCCCCACACACACACACACACACTTACACTGTTACCCCATCAAGTTACTCCACATCCACACACACACACTTACACTGTTACCCCACCAAGTTGCTCCCCCACCACACACACAATCTTACACTGTTACCCCACCAAGTTACTTCCCCATCACACACACACTTACACTGTTACCCCACCAAGTTACTCCCCCACCACACACACACTTATACTGTTACCCCACCAAGTTACTCCCCCACCACACACACAAACACACTTACAATGTTACCCACCAAGTTACTTCCCCATCACACATACTCACATACTTATACTGTTACCCCATCAAGTTACTTCCCCATCACACACACTTACACTGTTACCCCACCAAGTTACTTCCCCATCACACACACACACACTTACACTGTTACCCCACCTAGTTACTCAACCACCACACACACACACACACTTACACTGTTACCCCACCAACTTACTCCCCCACCACACACACGCACACTTATACTGTTACCCCACCAAGTTACTCCCCCACCACACACAAAAACACTTACACTGTTACCCCACCAAGTTACTCAACCACCACACACACACAAACACTTACACTGTTACCCCACCTAGTTACTCCCCCACCACACACACGCACACTTATACTGTTACCCCACCAAGTTACTCCCCCACCACACACACAAACACACTTACAATGTTACCCCACCAAGTTACTTCCCCATCACACATACTCACATACTTATACTGTTACCACTCCAAGTTACTTCCCCATCACACACACTTCCACTGTTACCCCACCAAGTTACTCCCCCACCACAGACACACTTACACTGTTACCCAACCAAGTTACTCCCCCACCACACACAAACACACACACACTTACACTGTTACCCCACCAAGTTACACCCCCACCACACACACACACACATACACTGTTACCCCACCAAGTTACTTCCCCATCACACACACTTACACTGTTACCCCACCAAGTTACACCCCCACCACACACACACTTACACTGCTACCCCACCAAGTTACTTCCCCATCACACACACTTACACTGTTACCCCACTAAGTTACTCCCCCTCCACACACACGCACACTTACACTGTTACCCCACCAAGTTACTTCCCCATCACACACACACACACACATACACTGTTACTCCACCAAGTTACTCCCCCACCACACACACACTTACACTGTTACTCCACCAAGTTACTCCCCCACCACACACACACTTACACTGTTACCCCACCAAGTTACACCCCCACCACACAGACACACACTCACTTATACTGTTACCCCACAAAGTTACTTTCCCCACACACACTTACACTGTTACGCCACCAAGTTACTCCCCGACCACACACACTTACACTGTTACCACACCAAGTTACTCCCCCACCTGACACACACTTACACTGTTACCCCACCATGTTACTCCCCCACCACACACACACTTATACTGTTACCCCACCAAGTTACTTCCCCATCACACACACATATACTTACACTGTTACCCCACCAAGTTATTCCCCCACCACACACACACACTTACACTGTTACCCCATCAAATGTACTCCCCCACCACACACACACTTATACTGTTACCCCACCAAGTTACTTCCCCATCACACACACTTACACTGTTACCCCACCAATTTACTTCCCCATCACACACACACTTACACTGCTACCCCACCAAGTTACACCCCCACCACACAGACACACAGTTATACTGTTTCCCCACCAAGTTACTTCCACATCACACACACACACTTACACTGTTACCCCACCAAGTTACTCCTCCACCACACACACACTTACACTGTTGCCCAACCAAGTTACTCCCCCACTACACACACACACTTACACTGTTACCCCACCAAGTTGCTCCCCGACCACACACACACTTACACTGTTACCCCACCAAGTTACTCCCCCACCACACACAGACTTACACTGTTACACCACCAATTTACTCCCCCACCACACTCACACACACTTATACTGTTACCCCACCAAGTTATTTCCCCATCACACACACACTTACACTGTTAACCCACCAAGTTACTCCCCCACCACACACACACTTATACTGTTACCCACCAAGTTACTCCCCCACCACACACACAAACACACTTACAATGTTACCCACCTAGTTACTTCCCCATCACACATACACACATTCTTATACTGTTACCCCATCAAGTTACTTCCCCATCACACACACTTACACTGTTACCACACCAAGTTACTTCTCCATCACACACACACACACTTACACTGTTACCCCACCAAGATACGCAACCACCACACACACACACACACACACTTACACTGTTACCCCACCAACTTACTTCCCCACCACACACTCAAACACTTACACTGTTACCCCACCAAGTTACTCAACCACCACACACACACACACTTACACTGTTACCCCACCAAGTTACTCCCCCACCACACACACACACACATATACTGTTACCCCACCAAGTTTCTCCCCCACCACACACACAAACACACTTACAATGTTACCCCACCAAGTTACTTCCCCATCACACATACTCACATACTTATACTGTTACCACACCAAGTTACTTCCCCATCACACACACTTACACTGTTACCCCACCAAGTTACTCCCCCACCACACACACACTTACACTGTTACCCCACCAAGTTACACCCCCACCACACACACACACACTTACACTGTTACCCCACCAAGTTACTTCCCCATCACACACACTTACACTGTTACCCCACCAAGTTACACCCCCACCACACAAACACTTACACTGCTACCCCACCAAGTTACTTCCCCATCACACACACTTACACTGTTACCCCACCAAGTTACTCCCCCACCGCACACACACTTACACTGTTACCCCGCCAAGTTACTTCCGCATCACACACACTTACACTGTTACCCCACCAAGTTACTTCCCCATCACACACACACACTTACACTGTTACCCCACCAAGTTACTTCCCCATCACACACACTTACACTGTTACCACACCAAGTGACTTCCCCATCACACACACACTTACACTGCTACCCCACCAAGTTACTCCCCCACCACACACACTTGCACTGTTACCCCACCAAGTTACTCCCCCACCACACACACACACACACACGTACACTGTTACCCCACCAAGTTACTTCCCCATCACACACACACACACACACACTTACACTGTTACTCCACCAAGTTACTCCCCCACCACACACACTTACACTGTTACCCCACCAAGTTACTCCCCCACCACACACACACACACGTACACTGTTACCACGCCAAGTTACTTCCCCATCACACACACACACACACTTACACTGTTACTCCACCAAGTTACTCCCCCACCACACACACACTTACACTGTTACTCGACCAAGTTACTCCCCCACCACACACACACTTACACTGTTACCCCACCAAGTTACACCCCCACTACACAGACACACACTCACTTATACTGTTACCCCACAAAGTTACTCCCCCCACACACACTTACACTGTTACCCCACCAAGTTACTCCCCGACCACACACACTTACACTGTTACCACACCAAGTTACTCCCCCACCACACACACACTTACACTGTTACCCCACCAAGTTACTCCCCCACAACACACACACTTATACTGTTACCCCACCAAGTTACTTCCCCATCACACACACACACTTACACTGTTACCCCACCAAGTTATTCCCCCACCACACACACACACACTTACACTGTTACCCCATCAAATTACTCCCCCACCACACACACACTTATACTGTTACCCCACCAAGTTACTTCCCCATCACACACACACTTACACTGCTACCCCACCAAGTTACACCCCCACCAAACACACAATTACACTGTTACCCCACCAAGTTACTTCCCCATCACACACACTTACACTGTTACCTCACCAAGTTACACCCCCACCACACACACAAACACACTTACAATGTTACCCCACCAAGTTTCTTCCCCATCACACATACTCACATACTTATACTGTTACCACACCAAGTTACTCCCCCACCACACACACGCACACTTATACTGTTACCCCACCAAGATACTCCCCCACCACACACACAAACACACTTACAATGTTACCGCACCAAGTTACTTCCCCATCACACATACTCACATACTTATACTGTTACCACACCGTTACTTCCCCATCACACACACTTACACTGTTACCCCACCAAGTTACTCCCCCACCACACACACACTTACACTGTTACCCCACCAAGTTACTCCCCCACCACACACACACTTACACTGTTACCCCACCAAGTTACTCCCCCACCGCACACTCACACACACACACACTTACACTGTTACCCCACCAAGTTACACCCCCACCACACACACACACACTTACACTGTTACCCCACCAAGTTACTTCCCCATCACACACACTTACACTGTTACCCCACCAAGTTACACCCCCACCACACACACACTTAGACTGCTACCCCACCAAGTTACTTCCCCATCACACACACTTACACTGTTACCACACCAAGTTACTCCCCCACCACACACACGCACACTTATACTGTTACCCCACCAAGTTACTTCCCCATCACACACACACACACACTTACACTGTTACTCCACCAAGTTACTCCCCCACCACACACACACTTACACTGTTACTCCACCAAGTTACTCCCCCACCACACACACACTTACACTGCTACCCCACCAAGTTACTCCCCCACCACACAGACACACACTCACTTATACTGTTACCCCACAAAGTTACTTTCCCCACACACACTTACACTGTTACCCCACCAAGTTACTCCCCGACCACACACACTTACACTGTTACCACACCAAGTTACTCCCCCACCTGACAAACACTTACACTGTTACCCCACCAAGTTACTCCCCCACCACACACACACTTACACTGTTACCCCACCTAGTTTTTCCCCCTCAACACACAAACACACTTACAATGTTACCCCACCAAGTTACTTCCCCATCACACATACTCACATACTTTTACTGTTACCACACCAAGTTATTTCCCCATCACACACACTTACACTGTTACCCCACCAAGTTACTTCCCCATCACACACACACACACTTACACTGTTACCCCACCAAGTTACTCAACCACCACACACACACACACACTTACACTGT
This sequence comes from Taudactylus pleione, assembly GCA_031769625.1. Classification (NCBI taxonomy): domain Eukaryota; kingdom Metazoa; phylum Chordata; class Amphibia; order Anura; family Myobatrachidae; genus Taudactylus; species Taudactylus pleione. Next base: position 371,596 of record JAUIMM010000505.1, read on the forward strand.
TACCCCACCAAGTTATTCCCCCACCACACACACGCACACTTATACTGTTACCCCACCAAGTTACTCCCCCACCACACACACAAACACACTTACAATGTTACCCCACCAAGTTACTTCCACATCACACATACTCACACACACTTACACTGTTACCCCACCAAGTTACTCCCCCACCACACACACACACTTACACTGTTACCCCACCAAGTTACTTCCCCATCACACACACACTTACACTGTTACCCCACCAAGTTACTGCCCCACCACACAAACGCACACTTATACTGTTACCCCACCAAGTTACTTCCCCTTCACACACACGCACACTTATACTGTTACCCCACCAAGTTACTCCCCCACCACACACACAAACACACTTAAAATGTTACCCCACCAAGTTACTTCCCCATCACACATACTCACACACACTTACAGTGTTACCCCACCAAGTTACACCCCCACCACACACACACACTTACACTGTTACCCCACCAAGTTACTTCCCCATCACACACACACTTACACTGTTACCCCACCAAGTTACTACCCCACCACACACACACACACTTATACTGTTACCCAACCAAGTTCTTCCCCCCCACACACACAAACACACTTACACTGTTACCCCACCATGTTACTCCCCATCCACACACACACACTTACACTGTTACCCCACCAAGTTGCTCCCCCACCACACGCACAAACTTACACTGTTACCCCACCAAGTTACTTCCCCATCACACACACACTTACACTGTTACCCCACCAAGTAACTCCCCCACCACACACACACTTATACTGTTACCCCACCAAGTTACTCCCCCACCACACACACAAACACACTTACAATGTTACCCACCAAGTTACTTCCCCATCACACATACTCACGTACTTATACTGTTACCCCATCAAGTTACTTCCCCATCACACACACTTACACTTTTACCCCACCAAGTTACTTCCCCATCACACACACACACACTTACACTGTTACCCCACCTAGTTACTCAACCACCACACACACACACACACTTACACTGTTACCCCACCAACTTACTCCCCCACCACACACAAGCACACTAATACTGTTACCCCACCAAGTAACTCCCCGCACCACACACACAAACACTTACACTGTAACCCCACCAAGTTACTCAACCACCACACACACACACACACTTACACTGTTACCCCACCAAGTTACTTCCCCATCACACACACTTACACTGTTACCACACCAAGTGACTTTCCCATCACACACACACTTACACTGCTACCCCACCAAGTTACTCCCCCACCACACACACTTGCACTGTTACCCCACCAAGTTACTCCCCCACCACACACACACACACGTACACTGTTACCCCACCAAGTTACTTCCCCATCACACACACACACACACTTACACTGTTACTCCACCAAGTTACTCCCCCACCACACACACTTACACTGTTACCCCACCAAGTTACTCCCCCACCACACACACACACACGTACACTGTTACCACACCAAGTTACTTCCCCATCACACACACACACTTACACTGTTACTCCACCAAGTTACTCCCCCACCACACACACACTTACACTGTTACTCCACCAAGTTACTACCCCACCACACACACACTTACACTGTTACCCCACCAAGTTACACCCCCACCACACAGACACACACTCACTTATATTGTTACCCCACAAAGTTACTCCCCCACACACACTTACACTGTTACCCCACCAAGTTTCTCCCCGACCACACACACTTACACTGTTACCACACCAAGTTACTCCCCCACCACACACACACTTTCACTGTTACCCCACCAAGTTACTCCCCCACCACACACACACTTATACTGTTACCCCACCAAGTTACTTCCCCATCACACACACACACACTTACACTGTTACCCCACCAAGTTATTCCCCCACCACACACACACACACTTACACTGTTACCCCATCAAATTACTCCCCCACCACAAACACACTTATACTGTTACCCCACCAAGTTACTTCCCCATCACACACACTTACACTGTTACCCCACCAAGTTACTTCCCCATCACACACACACTTACACTGCTACCCCACCAAGTTACACCCCCACCACACACACACACACTTACACTGTTACCCCACCAAGTTACTTCCCCATCACACACACTTACACTGTTACCCCACCAAGTTACACCCCCACCACACACACAAACACACTTACAATGTTACCCCACCAAGTTACTTCCCCATCACACATACTCACATACTTATACTGTTACCACACCAAGTTACTCCCCCACCACACACACGCACACTTATACTGTTACCCCACCAAGTTACTCCCCCACCACACACACAAACACTTACACTGTTACTCCACCAAGTTACTCAACCACCACACACACACACACACACACTTATACTGTTACCCCACCTAGTTACTCCCCCACCACACACACGCACACTTATACTGTTACCCCACCAAGTTACTCCCCCACCACACACACAAACACACTTACAATGTTACCCCACCAAGTTACTTCCCCATCACACATACTCACATACTTATACTGTTACCACACCGTTACTTCCCCATCAAACACACTTACACTGTTACCCCACCAAGTTACTCCCCCACCACACACACACTTACACTGTTACCCCACCAAGTTACTCACCCACCACACACACACACTTACACTGTTACCCCACCAAGTTACACCCCCACCACACACACACACACTTACACTGTTACCCCACCAAGTTACTTCCCCATCACACACACTTACACTGTTACCCCACCAAGTTACACCCCCACCACACACACACTTACACTGCTACCCCACCAAGTTACTTCCCCATCACACACACTTACACTGTTACCCCACCAAGTTACTCCCCCACCACACACACACTTACACTGTTACCCCACCAAGTTACACCCCCACCACACAGACACACACTCACTTATACTGTTACCCCACAAAGTTACTCCCCCCACACACACTTACACTGTTACCCCACCAAGTTACTCCCCGACCACACACACTTACACTGTTACCACACCAAGTTACTCCCCCACCACACACACACTTACACTGTTACCCCACCAAGTTACTCCCCCACAACACACACACTTATACTGTTACCCCACCAAGTTACTTCCCCATCACACACACACACTTACACTGTTACCCCACCAAGTTATTCCCCCACCACACACACACACACTTACACTGTTACCCCATCAAATTACTCCCCCACCACACACACACTTATACTGTTACCCCACCAAGTTACTTCCCCATCACACACACTTACACTGTTACCCCACCAAGTTACTTCCCCATCACACACACACTTACACTGCTACCCCACCAAGTTACACCACCACCAAACACACAATTACACTGTTACCCCACCAAGTTACTTCCCCATCACACACACTTACACTGTTACCTCACCAAGTTACACCCCCACCACACACACAAACACACTTACAATGTTACCCCACCAAGTTTCTTCCCCATCACACATACTCACATACTTATACTGTTACCACACCAAGTTACTCCCCCACCACACACACGCACACTTATACTGTTACCCCACCAAGATACTCCCCCACCACACACACAAACACTTAAACTGTTACCCCACCAAGTTACTCAACCACCATACACACACACACACTTACACTGTTACCCCACCTAGTTACTCCCCCACCACACACACGCACACTTATACTGTTACCCCACCAAGTTACTCCCCCACCACCCACACAAACACACTTACAATGTTACCGCACCAAGTTACTTCCCCATCACACATACTCACATACTTATACTGTTACCACACCGTTACTTCCCCATCACACACACTTACACTGTTACCCCACCAAGTTACTCCCCCACCACACACACACTTACACTGTTACCCCACCAAGTTACTCCCCCACCACACACACACTTACACTGTTACCCCACCAAGTTACTCCCCCACCGCACACTCACACACACACACACACACTTACACTGTTACCCCACCAAGTTACACCCCCACCACACACACACACACTTACACTGTTACCCCACCAAGTTACTTCCCCATCACACACACTTACACTGTTACCCCACCAAGTTACACCCCCACCACACACACACTTAGACTGCTACCCCACCAAGTTACTTCCCCATCACACACACTTACACTGTTACCACACCAAGTTACTCCCCCACCACACACACGCACACTTATACTGTTACCCCACCAAGTTACTTCCCCATCACACACACACACACACTTACACTGTTACTCCACCAAGTTACTCCCCCACCACACACACACTTACACTGTTACTCCACCAAGTTACTCCCCCACCACACACACACTTACACTGCTACCCCACCAAGTTACTCCCCCACCACACAGACACACACTCACTTATACTGTTACCCCACAAAGTTACTTTCCCCACACACACTTACACTGTTACCCCACCAAGTTACTCCCCGACCACACACACTTACACTGTTACCACACCAAGTTACTCCCCCACCTGACAAACACTTACACTGTTACCCCACCAAGTTACTCCCCCACCACACACACACTTACACTGTTACCCCACCTAGTTTTTCCCCCTCAACACACAAACACACTTACAATGTTACCCCACCAAGTTACTTCCCCATCACACATACTCACATACTTTTACTGTTACCACACCAAGTTACTTCCCCATCACACACACTTACACTGTTACCCCACCAAGTTACTTCCCCATCACACACACACACATTTACACTGTTACCCCACCAAGTTACTCAACCACCACACACACACACACACTTACACTGTTACCCCACCAAGTTATTCCCCAACCACACACACGCACACTTATACTGTTACCCCACCAAGTTACTCCCCCACCACACACACAAACACATTTACAATGTTACCCCACCAAGTTACTTCCACATCACACATACTCACACACACTTACACTGTTACCCCACCAAGTTACTCCCCCACCACACACACACACTTACACTGTTACCCCACCAAGTTACTTCCCCATCACACACACACTTACACTGTTACCCCACCAAGTTACTGCCCCACCACACAAACGCACACTTATACTGTTACCCCACCAAGTTACTTCCCCTTCACACACACGCACACTTATACTGTTACCCCACCAAGTTACTCCCCCACCACACACACAAACACACTTAAAATGTTACCCCACCAAGTTACTTCCCCATCACACATACTCACACACACTTACAGTGTTACCCCACCAAGTTACACCCCCACCACACACACACACTTACACTGTTACCCCACCAAGTTACTTCCCCATCACACACACACTTACACTGTTACCCCACCAAGTTACTACCCCACCACACACACACACTTATACTGTTACCCAACCAAGTTCTTCCCCCCCACACACACAAACACACTTACACTGTTACCCCACCAAGTTACTCCCCATCCACACACACACACTTACACTGTTACCCCACCAAGTTGCTCCCCCACCACACACACACTTACACTGTTACCCCACCAAGTTACTCCCCCACCGCACACTCACACACACACACACACACTTACACTGTTACCCCACCAAGTTACACCCCCACCACACACACACACACTTACACTGTTACCCCACCAAGTTACTTCCCCATCACACACACTTACACTGTTACCCCACCAAGTTACACCCCCACCACACACACACTTAGACTGCTACCCCACCAAGTTACTTCCCCATCACACACACTTACACTGTTACCACACCAAGTTACTCCCCCACCACACACACGCACACTTATACTGTTACCCCACCAAGTTACTTCCCCATCACACACACACACACACTTACACTGTTACTCCACCAAGTTACTCCCCCACCACACACACACTTACACTGTTACTCCACCAAGTTACTCCCCCACCACACACACACTTACACTGCTACCCCACCAAGTTACTCCCCCACCACACAGACACACACTCACTTATACTGTTACCCCACAAAGTTACTTTCCCCACACACACTTACACTGTTACCCCACCAAGTTACTCCCCGACCACACACACTTACACTGTTACCACACCAAGTTACTCCCCCACCTGACAAACACTTACACTGTTACCCCACCAAGTTACTCCCCCACCACACACACACTTACACTGTTACCCCACCTAGTTTTTCCCCCTCAACACACAAACACACTTACAATATTACCCCACCAAGTTACTTCCCCATCACACATACTCACATACTTTTACTGTTACCACACCAAGTTACTTCCCCATCACACACACTTACACTGTTACCCCACCAAGTTACTTCCCCATCACACACACACACATTTACACTGTTACCCCACCAAGTTACTCAACCACCACACACACACACACACTTACACTGTTACCCCACCAAGTTATTCCCCAACCACACACACGCACACTTATACTGTTACCCCACCAAGTTACTCCCCCACCACACACACAAACACATTTACAATGTTACCCCACCAAGTTACTTCCACATCACACATACTCACACACACTTACACTGTTACCCCACCAAGTTACTCCCCCACCACACACACACACTTACACTGTTACCCCACCAAGTTACTTCCCCATCACACACACACTTACACTGTTACCCCACCAAGTTACTGCCCCACCACACAAACGCACACTTATACTGTTACCCCACCAAGTTACTTCCCCTTCACACACACGCACACTTATACTGTTACCCCACCAAGTTACTCCCCCACCACACACACAAACACACTTAAAATGTTACCCCACCAAGTTACTTCCCCATCACACATACTCACACACACTTACAGTGTTACCCCACCAAGTTACACCCCCACCACACACACACACTTACACTGTTACCCCACCAAGTTACTTCCCCATCACACACACACTTACACTGTTACCCCACCAAGTTACTACCCCACCACACACACACACTTATACTGTTACCCAACCAAGTTCTTCCCCCCCACACACACAAACACACTTACACTGTTACCCCACCAAGTTACTCCCCATCCACACACACACACTTACACTGTTACCCCACCAAGTTGCTCCCCCACCACACGCACAAACTTACACTGTTACCCCACCAAGTTACTTCCCCATCACACACACACTTACACTGTTACCCCACCAAGTAACTCCCCCACCACACACACACTTATACTGTTACCCCACCAAGTTACTCCCCCACCACACACACAAACACACTTACAATGTTACCCACCAAGTTACTTCCCCATCACACATACTCACGTACTTATACTGTTACCCCATCAAGTTACTTCCCCATCACACACACTTACACTTTTACACCACCAAGTTACTTCCCCATCACACACACACACACTTACACTGTTACCCCACCTAGTTACTCAACCACCACACACACACACACACTTACACTGTTACCCCACCAACTTACTCCCCCACCACACACAAGCACACTTATACTGTTACCCCACCAAGTAACTCCCCCACCACACACACAAACACTTACACTGTAACCCCACCAAGTTACTCAACCACCACACACACACACACACTTACACTGTTACCCCACCAAGTTACTTCCCCATCACACACACTTACACTGTTACCACACCAAGTGACTTTCCCATCACACACACACTTACACTGCTACCCCACCAAGTTACTCCCCCACCACACACACTTGCACTGTTACCCCACCAAGTTACTCCCCCACCACACACACACACACGTACACTGTTACCCCACCAAGTTACTTCCCCATCACACACACACACACACTTACACTGTTACTCCACCAAGTTACTCCCCCACCACACACACTTACACTGTTACCCCACCAAGTTACTCCCCCACCACACACACACACACGTACACTGTTACCACACCAAGTTACTTCCCCATCACACACACACACTTACACTGTTACTCCACCAAGTTACTCCCCCACCACACACACACTTACACTGTTACTCCACCAAGTTACTACCCCACCACACACACACTTACACTGTTACCCCACCAAGTTACACCCCCACCACACAGACACACACTCACTTATATTGTTACCCCACAAAGTTACTCCCCCACACACACTTACACTGTTACCCCACCAAGTTTCTCCCCGACCACACACACTTACACTGTTACCACACCAAGTTACTCCCCCACCACACACACACTTTCACTGTTACCCCACCAAGTTACTCCCCCACCACACACACACTTATACTGTTACCCCACCAAGTTACTTCCCCATCACACACACACACACTTACACTGTTACCCCACCAAGTTATTCCCCCACCACACACACACACACTTACACTGTTACCCCATCAAATTACTCCCCCACCACACACACACTTATACTGTTACCCCACCAAGTTACTTCCCCATCACACTCACTTACACTGTTACCCCACCAAGTTACTTCCCCATCACACACACACTTACACTGCTACCCCACCAAGTTACACCCCCACCACACACACACACACTTACACTGTTACCCCACCAAGTTACTTCCCCATCACACACACTTACACTGTTACCCCACCAAGTTACACCCCCACCACACACACAAACACACTTACAATGTTACCCCACCAAGTTACTTCCCCATCACACATACTCACATACTTATACTGTTACCACACCAAGTTACTCCCCCACCACACACACGCACACTTATACTGTTACCCCACCAAGTTACTCCCCCACCACACACACAAACACTTACACTGTTACTCCACCAAGTTACTCAACCACCACACACACACACACACTTATACTGTTACCCCACCAAGTTACTCCCCCACCACACACACAAACACACTTACAATGTTACCCCACCAAGTTACTTCCCCATCACACATACTCACATACTTATACTGTTACCACACCGTTACTTCCCCATCAAACACACTTACACTGTTACCCCACCAAGTTACTCCCCCACCACACACACACTTACACTGTTACCCCACCAAGTTACTCACCCACCACACACACACACTTACACTGTTACCCCACCAAGTTACACCCCCACCACACACACACACACTTACACTGTTACCCCACCAAGTTACACCCCCACCACACACACACTTACACTGCTACCCCACCAAGTTACTTCCCCATCACACACACTTACACTGTTACCCCACCAAGTTACTCCCCCACCACACACACGCACACTTATACTGTTACCCCACCAAGTTACTTCCCCATCACACACACACACACACTTACACTGTTACTCCACCAAGTTACTCCCCCACCACACACACACTTACACTGTTACTCCACCAAGTTACTCCCCCACCACACACACACTTACACTGTTACCCCACCAAGTTACTCCCCCACCACACAGACACACACTCACTTATACTGTTACCCCACAAAGTTACTTTCCCCACACACACTTATACTGTTACCCCACCAAGTTACTCCCCGAACACACACACTTACACTGTTACCACACCAAGTTACTCCCCCACCTGACAAACACTTACACTGTTACCCCACCAAGTTACTCCCCCACCACACACACACTTACACTGTTACCCCACCTAGTTACTCCCCCACAACACACAAACACACTTACAATGTTACCCCACCAAGTTACTTCCCCATCACACATACTCACATACTTATACTGTTACCACACCAAGTTACTTCCCCATCACACACACTTACACTGTTACCCCACCAAGTTACTTCCCCATCACACACACACACTTACACTGTTACCCCACCAAGTTACTCAACCAGCACACACACACACACACACTTACACTGTTACCCCACCAAGTTATTCCCCCACCACACACACGCACACTTATACTGTTACCCCACCAAGTTACTCCCCCACCACACACACAAACACACTTACAATGTTACCCCACCAAGTTACTTCCCCATCACACATACTCACACACACTAACACTGTTACCCCACCAAGTTACTCCCCCACCACACACACACACTTACACTGTTACCCCACCAAGTTACTTCCCCATCACACACACACTTACACTGTTACCCCACCAAGTTACTCCTCCACCACACACACGCACACTTATAATGTTACCCCACCAAGTTACTTCCCCATCACACACACGCACACTTATACTGTTACCCCACCAAGTTACTCCCCCACCACACACACAAACACACTTAAAATGTTACCCCACCAAGTTACTTCCCCATCACACATACTAACACACACTTACAGTGTTACCCCACCAAGTTACTCCCCCACCACACACACACACTTACACTGTTACCCCACCAAGTTACTTCCCCATCACACACACACTTACACTGTTACCCCACCAAGTTACTCCCCCACCACACACACACACACTTATACTATTACCCAACCAAGTTCTTCCCCCCCCACACACACACACACACTTACACTGTTACCCCACCAAGTTACTCCCCATCCACACACACACACTTACACTGTTACCCCACCAAGTTGCTCCCCCACCACACACACAAACTTACACTGTTACCCCACCAAGTTACTTCCCCATCACACACACACTTACACTGTTACCCCACCAAGTTACTCCCCCACCACACACACACTTATACTGTTACCCCACCAAGTTACTCCCCCACCACACACGCAAACACACTTACAATGTTACCCACCAAGTTACTTCCCCATCACACATACTCACGTACTTATACTGTTACCCCATCAAGTTACTTCCCCATCACACACACTTACACTGTTACCCCACCAAGTTACTTCCCCATCACACACACACACACTTACACTGTTACCCCACCTAGTTACTCAACCACCACACACACACACACACTTACACTGTTACCCCACCAACTTACTCCCCCACCACACACACGCACACTTATACTGTTACCCCACCAAGTTACTCCCCCACCACACACACAAACACACTTACAATGTTACCCCACCAAGTTACTTCCCCATCACACATACTCACATACTTATACTGTTACCACACCAAGTTACTTCCCCATCACACACACTTACACTGTTACCCCACCAAGTTACTCCCCCACCACACACACACTTACACTGTTACCCAACCAAGTTACTCCCCCACCACACACACACACACACACACACTTACACTGATACCCCACCAAGTTACACCCCCACCACACAAACACACACTTACACTGTTACCCCACCAAGTTACTTCCCCATCACACACACTTACACTGTTACCCATCCAAGTTACACCCCCACCACACACACACTTACACTGCTACCCCACCAAGTTACTTCCCCATCACACACACTTACACTGTTACCCCACCAAGTTACTCCCCCACCACACACACGCACACTTATACTGTTATCCCACCAAGTTACTTCCCCATCACACACACACACACACACTTACACTGTTACTCCACCAAGTTACTCCCCCACCACACACACACTTACACTGTTACTCCACCAAGTTACTCCCCCACCACACACACACTTACACTGTTACCCCACCAACTTACACCCCCACCACACAGACACACACACACTTACACTGTTACCCCACCAAGTTACTCCCCGACCACACACACTTACACTGTTACCACACCAAGTTACTCCCCCACCTGACACACACTTACACTGTTACCCCACCAAGTTACTCCCCCACCACACACACACTTATACTGTTACCCCACCAAGTTACTTCCCCATCACACACACACACACTTACACTGTTACCCCACTAAGTTATTCCCCCACCACACACACAAACACTTACACTGTTACCCCATCAAATTATTCCCCCACCACACACACACTTATACTGTTACCCCACCAAGTTACTTCCCCATCACACACACTTACACTGTTACCCCACCAAGTTACTTCCCCATCACACACACACTTACACTGCTACCCCACCAAGTTACTCCCCCACCACACAGACACACAGTTATACTGTTACCCCACCAAGTTACTTCCACATCACACACACACACTTACACTGTTACCCCACCAAGTTACTCCTCCACCACACACACACACACACTTACACTGTTGCCCAACCAAGTTACTCCCCCACTACACACACACACTTACACTGTTACCCCACCAAGTTGCTCCCCGACCACACACACACTTACACTGTTACCCTACCAAGTTACAACCCCACCACACACAAACTTACACTGTTACACCACCAATTTACTCCCCCACCACACTCACACACACTTATACTGTTACCCCACCAAGTTACTTCCCCATCACACACACACTTACACTGTTAACCCACCAAGTTACTCCCCCACCACACACACACTTATACTGTTACCCCACCAAGTTACTCCCCCACCACACACACAAACACACTTACAATGTTACCCACCTAGTTACTTCCCCATCACACATACACACATACTTATACTGTTACCCCATCAAGTTACTTCCCCATCACACACACTTACACTGTTACCCCACCAAGTTACTTCCCCATCACACACACACACACTTACACTGTTACCCCACCAAGTTACTCAACCACCACACACACACACTTACACTGTTACCCCAACAACTTACTCCCCCACCACACACACGCACACTTATACTGTTACCCCACCAAGTTACTCCCCCACCACACACACACACACTTACACTGTTACCCCACCAAGTTAAACCCCCACCACACACACACACACACACACTTATACTGTTACCCCACCAAGTTACTCCCCCACCACACACACAAACACACTTAAAATGTTACCCCACCAAGTTACTTCCCCATCACACATACTCACATACTTATACTGTTTCCACACCAAGTTACTTCCCCATCACACACACTTACACTGTTACCCCACCAAGTTACTCCCCCACCACACACACACTTACACTGTTACCCCACCAAGTTACACCCCCACCACACACACACACACTTACACTGTTACCCCACCAAGTTACTTCCCCATCACACACACTTACACAGTTACCCCACCAAGTTACACCCCCACCACACACACACTTACACTGCTACCCCACCAAGTTACTTCCCCATCACACACACTTACACTGTTACCCCACCAAGTTACTCCCCCACCGCACACACACTTACACTGTTACCCCGCCAAGTTACTTCCCCATCTCACACACTTACACTGTTACCCCGCCAAGTTACTTCCCCATCACACACACACACTTACACTGTTACCCCACCAAGTTACTTCCCCATCACACACACTTACACTGTTACCACACCAAGTGACTTCCCCATCACACACACACTTACACTGCTACCCCACCAAGTTACTCCCCCACCACACACACTTGCACTGTTACCCCACCAAGTTACTCCCCCACCACACACACACACACGTACACTGTTACCCCACCAAGTTACTTCCCCATCACACACACACACACACACTTACACTGTTACTCCACCAAGTTACTCCCCCACCACACAAACTTACACTGTTACCCCACCAAGTTACTCCCCCACCACACACACACACACGTACACTGTTACCACACCAAGTTACTTCCCCATCACACACACACACTTACACTGTTACTCCACCAAGTTACTCCCCCACCACACACACACTTACACTGTTACTCCACCAAGTTACTCCCCCACCACACACACACTTATACTGTTACCCCACCAAGTTACTTCCCCATCACACACACACTTACACTGTTAACCCACCAAGTTACTCCCCCACCACACACACACTTATACTGTTACCCCACCAAGTTACTCCCCCACCACACACACAAACACACTTACAATGTTACCCACCTAGTTACTTCCCCATCACACATACACACATACTTATACTGTTACCCCATCAATTTACTTCCCCATCACACACACTTACACTGTTACCCCACCAAGTTACTTCCCCATCACACACACACACACTTACACTGTTACCCCACCAAGTTACTCAACCACCACACACACACACACACACTTACACTGTTACCCCAACAACTTACTCCCCCACCACACACACGCACACTTATACTGTTACCCCACCAAGTTACTCCCCCACCACACACACACACACTTACACTGTTACCCCACCAAGTTAAACCCCCACCACACACACACACACACACTTATACTGTTACCCCACCAAGTTACTCCCCCACCACACACACAAACACACTTAAAATGTTACCCCACCAAGTTACTTCCCCATCACACATACTCACATACTTATACTGTTTCCACACCAAGTTACTTCCCCATCACACACACTTACACTGTTACCCCACCAAGTTACTCCCCCACCACACACACACTTACACTGTTACCCCACCAAGTTACACCCCCACCACACACACACACACTTACACTGTTACCCCACCAAGTTACTTCCCCATCACACACACTTACACAGTTACCCCACCAAGTTACACCCCCACCACACACACACTTACACTGCTACCCCACCAAGTTACTTCCCCATCACACACACTTACACTGTTACCCCACCAAGTTACTCCCCCACCGCACACACACTTACACTGTTACCCCGCCAAGTTACTTCCCCATCTCACACACTTACACTGTTACCCCGCCAAGTTACTTCCCCATCACACACACACACTTACACTGTTACCCCACCAAGTTACTTCCCCATCACACACACTTACACTGTTACCACACCAAGTGACTTCCCCATCACACACACACTTACACTGCTACCCCACCAAGTTACTCCCCCACCACACACACTTGCACTGTTACCCCACCAAGTTACTCCCCCACCACACACACACACACGTACACTGTTACCCCACCAAGTTACTTCCCCATCACACACACACACACTTACACTGTTACTCCACCAAGTTACTCCCCCACCACACAAACTTACACTGTTACCCCACCAAGTTACTCCCCCACCACACACACACACACGTACACTGTTACCACACCAAGTTACTTCCCCATCACACACACACACTTACACTGTTACTCCACCAAGTTACTCCCCCACCACACACACACTTACACTGTTACTCCACCAAGTTACTCCCCCACCACACACACACTTACACTGTTACCCCACCAAGTTACACCCCCACCACACAGACACACACTCACTTATACTGTTACCCCACAAAGTTACTCCCCCACACACACTTACACTGTTACCCCACCAAGTTTCTCCCCGACCACACACACTTACACTGTTACCACACCAAGTTACTCCCCCACCACACACACACTTTCACTGTTACCCCACCAAGTTACTCCCCCACCACACACACACTTATACTGTTACCCCACCAAGTTACTTCCCCATCACACACACACACACTTACACTGTTACCCCACCAAGTTATTCCCCCAGCACACACACACACACTTACACTGTTACCCCATCAAATTACTCCCCCACCACACACACACTTATACTGTTACCCCACCAAGTTACTTCGCCATCACACACACTTACACTGTTACCCCACCAAGTTACTTCCCCATCACACACACACTTACACTGCTACCCCACCAAGTTACACCCCCACCACACACACACACACTTACACTGTTACCCCACCAAGTTACTTCCCCATCACACACACTTACACTGTTACCCCACCAAGTTACACCCCCACCACACACACAAACACACTTACAATGTTACCCCACCAAGTTACTTCCCCATCACACATACTCACATACTTATACTGTTACCACACCAAGTTACTCCCCCACCACACACACGCACACTTATACTGTTACCCCACCAAGTTACTCCCCCACCACACACACAAACACTTACACTGTTACCCCACCAAGTTACTCAACCACCACACACACACACACACACTAATACTGTTACCCCACCTAGTTACTCCCCCACCACACACACGCACACTTATACTGTTACCCCACCAAGTTACTCCCCCACCACACACACAAACACACTTACAATGTTACCCCACCAAGTTACTTCCCCATCACACATACTCACATACTTATACTGTTACCACACCGTTACTTCCCCATCAAACACACTTACACTGTTACCCCACCAAGTTACTCCCCCACCACACACACACTTACACTGTTACCCCACCAAGTTACTCCCCCACCACACACACACACTTACACTGTTACCCCACCAAGTTACTTCCCCATCACACACACTTACACTGTTACCCCACCAAGTTACACCCCCACCACACACACACTTACACTGCTACCCCACCAAGTTACTTCCCCATCACACACACTTACACTGTTACCCCACCAAGTTACTCCCCCACCACACACACGCACACTTATACTGTTACCCCACCAAGTTACTTCCCCATCACACACACACACACACTTACACTGTTGCTCCACCAAGTTACTCCCCCACCACACACACACTTACACTGTTACTCCACCAAGTTACTCCCCCACCACACACACACTTACACTGTTACCCCACCAAGTTACTCCCCCACCACACAGACACACACTCACTTATACTGTTACACCACAAAGTTACTTTCCCCACAGACACTTACACTGTTACCCAACCAAGTTACTCCCCGACAACACACACTTACACTGTTACTCCACCAAGTTACTCCCCCACCACACAAACTTACACTGTTACCCCACCAAGTTACTCCCCCACCACACACACACACACGTACACTGTTACCACACCAAGTTACTTCCCCATCACACACACACACTTACACTGTTACTCCACCAAGTTACTCCCCCACCACACACACACTTACACTGTTACTCCACCAAGTTACTCCCCCACCACACACACACTTACACTGTTACCCCACCAAGTTACACCCCCACCACACAGACACAGACTCACTTATACTGTTACCCCACAAAGTTACTCCCCCACACACACTTACACTGTTACCCCACCAAGTTTCTCCCCGACCACACACACTTACACTGTTACCACACCAAGTTACTCCCCCACCACACACACACTTTCACTGTTACCCCACCAAGTTACTCCCCCACCACACACACACTTATACTGTTACCCCACCAAGTTACTTCCCCATCACACACACACACACTTACACTGTTACCCCACCAAGTTATTCCCCCAGCACACACACACACTTACACTGTTACCCCATCAAATTACTCCCCCACCACACACACACTTATACTGTTACCCCACCAAGTTACTTCGCCATCACACACACTTACACTGTTACCCCACCAAGTTACTTCCCCATCACACACACACTTACACTGCTACCCCACCAAGTTACACCCCCACCACACACACACACACTTACACTGTTACCCCACCAAGTTACTTCCCCATCACACACACTTACACTGTTACCCCACCAAGTTACACCCCCACCACACACACAAACACACTTACAATGTTACCCCACCAAGTTACTTCCCCATCACACATACTCACATACTTATACTGTTACCACACCAAGTTACTCCCCCACCACACACACGCACACTTATACTGTTACCCCACCAAGTTACTCCCCCACCACACACACAAACACTTACACTGTTACCCCACCAAGTTACTCAACCACCACACACACACACACACTTATACTGTTACCCCACCTAGTTACTCCCCCACCACACACACGCACACTTATACTGTTACCCCACCAAGTTACTCCCCCACCACACACACAAACACACTTACAATGTTACCCCACCAAGTTACTTCCCCATCACACATACTCACATACTTATACTGTTACCACACCGTTACTTCCCCATCAAACACACTTACACTGTTACCCCACCAAGTTACTCCCCCACCACACACACACTTACACTGTTACCCCACCAAGTTACTCCCCCACCACACACACACTTACACTGTTACCCCACCAAGTTACTCCCCCACCACACACACACACTTACACTGTTACCCCACCAAGTTAAACCCCCACCACACACACACACACTTACACTGTTACCCCACCAAGTTACTTCCCCATCACACACACTTACACTGTTACCCCACCAAGTTACACCCCCACCACACACACACTTACACTGCTACCCCACCAAGTTACTTCCCCATCACACACACTTACACTGTTACCCCACCAAGTTACTCCCCCACCACACACACGCACACTTATACTGTTACCCCACCAAGTTACTTCCCCATCACACACACACACACACTTACACTGTTGCTCCACCAAGTTACTCCCCCACCACACACACACTTACACTGTTACTCCACCAAGTTACTCCCCCACCACACACACACTTACACTGTTACCCCACCAAGTTACTCCCCCACCACACAGACACACACTCACTTATACTGTTACCCCACAAAGTTACTTTCCCCACAGACACTTACACTGTTACCCAACCAAGTTACTCCCCGACAACACACACTTACACTGTTACCACACCAAGTTACTCCCCCACCTGACAAACACTTACACTGTTACCCCACCAAGTTACTCCCCCACCACACACACACTTACACTGTTACCCCACCTAGTTACTCCCCCACAACACACAAACACACTTACAATGTTACCCCACCAAGTTACTTCCCCATCACACATACTCACATACTTATACTGTTACCACACCAAGTTACTTCCCCATCACACACACTTACACTGTTACCCCACCAAGTTACTTCACCATCACACACACACACACTTACACTGTTACCCCACCAAGTTACTCAACTACCACACACACACACACACTTACACTGTTACCCCACCAAGTTATTCCCCCACCACACACACGCACACTTATACTGTTACCCCACCAAGTTACTCCCCCACCACACACACAAACACACTTACAATGTTACCCCACCAAGTTACTTCCCCATCACACATACTCACACACACTTACACTGTTACCCCACCAAGTGACTCCCCCACCACACACACACACTTACACTCTTACCCCACCAAGTTACTTCCCCATCACACACACACTTACACTGTTATCCCACCAAGTTACTCCTCCACCACACACACGCACACTTATACTGTTACCCCACCAAGTTACTTCCCCATCACACACACGCACACTTATACTGTTACCCCACCAAGTTACTCCCCCACCACACACACAAACACACTTAAAATGTTACCCCACCAAGTTACTTCCCCATCACACATACTAACACACACTTACAGTGTTACCCCACCAAGTTACTCCCCCACCACACACACACACTTACACTGTTACCCCACCAAGTTACTTCCCCATCACACACACACTTACACTGTTACCCCACCAAGTTACTCCCCCACCACACACACACACACTTATACTATTACCCAACCAAGTTCTTCCCCCCCCACACACACACACACACTTACACTGTTACCCCACCAAGTTACTCCCCATCCACACACACACACTTACACTGTTACCCCACCAAGTTGCTATCCCACCACACACACAAACTTACACTGTTACCCCACCAAGTTACTTCCCCATCACACACACACTTACACTGTTACCCCACTAAGTTACTCCCCCACCACACACACACTTATACTGTTACCCCACCAAGTTACTCCCCCACCACACACGCAAACACACTTACAATGGTACCCACCAAGTTACTTCCCCATCACACATACTCACGTACTTATACTGTTACCCCATCAAGTTACTTCCCCATCACACACACTTACACTGTTACCCCACCAAGTTACTTCCCCATCACACACACACACACTTACACTGTTACCCCACCTAGTTACTCAACCACCACACACACACACACACTTACACTGTTACCCCACCAACTTACTCCCCCTCCACACACACTCACACTTATACTGTTACCCCACCAAGTTACTCCCCCACCACACACACAAACACTTACACTGTTACCCCACCAAGTTACTCAACCACCACACACGCACACACACTTACACTGTTACCCCACCTAGTTACTCCCCCACCACACACACGCACACTTATACTGTTACCCCACCAAGTTACTCCCCCACCACACACACAAACACACTTACAATGTTACCCCACCAAGTTACTTCCCCATCACACATACTCACATACTTATACTGTTACCACACCAAGTTACTTCCCCATCACACAAACTTACACTGTTACCCCACCAAGTTACTCCCCCACCACACACACACTTACACTGTTACCCAACCAAGTTACTCCCCCACCACACACACACACACACACACACACACACTCACACTGTTACCCCACCAAGTTACACCCCCACCACACAAACACACACTTACACTGTTACCCCACCAAGTTACTTCCCCATCACACACACTTACACTGTTACCCCTCCAAGTTACACCCCCACCACACACACACTTACACTGCTACCCCACCAAGTTACTTCCCCATCACACACACTTACACTATTACCCCACGAATTTACTCCCCCACCACACACACGCACACTTACACTGTTAACCAACCAAGTTACTTCCCCATCACACACACACACACACACACTTACACTGTTACTCCACCAAGTTACTCCCCCACCACACACACACTTACACTGTTACTCCACCAAGTTACTCCCCCACCACACACACACTTACACTGTTACCCCACCAAGTTACACCCCCACCACACAGACACACACACACTTACACTGTTACCCCACCAAGTTACTCCCCGACCACACACACTTACACTGTTACCACACCAAGTTACTCCACCACCTGACACACACTTACACTGTTACCCCACCAAGTTACTCCCCCACCACACACACACTTATACTGTTACCCCACCAAGTTACTTCCCCATCACACACACACACACTTACACTGTTACCCCACCAAGTTATTCCCCCACCACACACACAAACACTTACACTGTTACCCCATCAAATTATTCCCCCACCACACACACACTTATACTGTTACCCCACCAAGTTACTTCCCCATCACACACACTTACACTGTTACCCCACCAAGTTACTTCTCCATCACACACACACTTACACTGCTACCCCACCAAGTTACTCCCCCACCACACAGACACACAGTTATACTGTTACCCCACCAAGTTACTTCCACATCACACACACACACTTACACTGTTACCCCACCAAGTTACTCCTCCACCACACACACACACACACTTACACTGTTGCCCAACCAAGTTACTCCCCCACTACACACACACACTTACACTGTTACCCCACCAAGTTGCTCCCCGACCACACACACACTTACACTGTTACCCTACCAAGTTACTACCCCACCACACACAGACTTACACTGTTACACCACCAATTTACTCCCCCACCACACTCACACACACTTATACTGTTACCCCACCAAGTTACTTCCCCATCACACACACACTTACACTGTTAACCCACCAAGTTACTCCCCCACCACACACACACTTATACTGTTACCCCACCAAGTTACTCCCCCACCACACACACAAACACACTTACAATGTTACCCACCTAGTTACTTCCCCATCACACATACACACATACTTATACTGTTACCCCATCAAGTTACTTCCCCATCACACACACTTACACTGTTACCCCACCAAGTTACTTCCCCATCACACACACACACACTTACACTGTTACCCCACCAAGTTACTCAACCACCACACACACACACACACACTTACACTGTTACCCCAACAACTTATTCCCCCACCACACACACGCACACTTATACTGTTACCCCACCAAGTTACTCCCCCACCACACACTCAAACACTTACACTGTTACCCCACCAAGTTACTCAACCACCACACACACACACACTTACACTGTTACCCCACCAAGTTAATCCCCCACCACACACACACACACACTTATACTGTTACCCCACCAAGTTACTCCCCCACCACACACACAAACACACTTAAAATGTTACCCCACCAAGTTACTTCCCCATCACACATACTCACATACTTATACTGTTTCCACACCAAGTTACTTCCCCATCACACACACTTACACTGTTACCCCACCAAGTTACTCCCCCACCACACACACACTTACACTGTTACCCCACCAAGTTACACCCCCACCACACACACACACACTTACACTGTTACCCCACCAAGTTACTTCCCCATCACACACACTTACACAGTTACCCCACCAAGTTACACACCCACCACACACACACTTACACTGCTACCCCACCAAGTTACTTCCCCATCACACACACTTACACTGTTACCCCACCAAGTTACTCCCCCACCGCACACACACTTACACTGTTACCCCGCCAAGTTACTTCCCCATCTCACACATTTACACTGTTACCCCGCCAAGTTACTTCCCCATCACACACACACACTTACACTGTTACCCCACCAAGTTACTTCCCCATCACACACACTTACACTGTTACCACACCAAGTGACTTCCCCATCACACACACACTTACACTGCTACCCCACCAAGTTACTCCCCCACCACACACACTTGCACTGTTACCCCACCAAGTTACTCCCCCACCACACACACACACACGTACACTGTTACCCCACCAAGTTACTTCCCCATCACACACACACACACACACTTACACTGTTACTCCACCAAGTTACTCCCCCACCACACAAACTTACACTGTTACCCCACCAAGTTACTCCCCCACCACACACACACACACGTACACTGTTACCACACCAAGTTACTTCCCCATCACACACACACACTTACACTGTTACTCCACCAAGTTACTCCCCCACCACACACACACTTACACTGTTACTCCACCAAGTTACTCCCCCACCACACACACACTTACACTGTTACCCCACCAAGTTACACCCCCACCACACAGACACACACTCACTTATACTGTTACCCCACAAAGTTACTCCCCCACACACACTTACACTGTTACCCCACCAAGTTTCTCCCCGACCACACACACTTACACTGTTACCACACCAAGTTACTCCCCCACCACACACACACTTTCACTGTTACCCCACCAAGTTACTCCCCCACCACACACACACTTATACTGTTACCCCACCAAGTTACTTCCCCATCACACACACACACACTTACACTGTTACCCCACCAAGTTATTCCCCCACCACACACACACACACTTACACTGTTACCCCATCAAATTACTCCCCCACCACACACACACTTATACTGTTACCCCACCAAGTTACTTCCCCATCACACACACTTACACTGTTACCCCACCAAGTTACTTCCCCATCACACACACACTTACACTGCTACCCCACCAAGTTACACCCCCACCACACACACACACACTTACACTGTTACCCCACCAAGTTACTTCCCCATCACACACACTTACACTGTTACCCCACCAAGTTACACCCCCACCACACACACAAACACACTTACAATGTTACCCCACCAAGTTACTTCCCCATCACACATACTCACATACTTATACTGTTACCACACCAAGTTACTCCCCCACCACACACACGCACACTTATACTGTTACCCCACCAAGTTACTCCCCCACCACACACACAAACACTTACACTGTTACCCCACCAAGTTACTCAACCACCACACACACACACACACTTATACTGTTACCCCACCTAGTTACTCCCCCACCACACACACGCACACTTATACTGTTACCCCACCAAGTTACTCCCCCACCACACACACAAACACACTTACAATGTTACCCCACCAAGTTACTTCCCCATCACACATACTCACATACTTATACTGTTACCACACCATTACTTCCCCATCAAACACACTTACACTGTTACCCCACCAAGTTACTCCCCCACCACACACACACTTACACTGTTACCCCACCAAGTTACTCCCCCACCACACACACACACTTACACTGTTACCCCACCAAGTTACACCCCCACCACACACACACACACTTACACTGTTACCCCACCAAGTTACTTCCCCATCACACACACTTACACTGTTACCCCACCAAGTTACACCCCCACCACACACACACTTACACTGCTACCCCACCAAGTTACTTCCCCATCACACACACTTACACTGTTACCCCACCAAGTTACTCCCCCACCACACACACGCACACTTATACTGTTACCCCACCAAGTTACTTCCCCATCACACACACACACACACTTACACTGTTACTCCACCAAGTTACTCCCCCACCACACACACACTTACACTGTTACTCCACCAAGTTACTCCCCCACCACACACACACTTACACTATTACCCCACCAAGTTACTCCCCCACCACACAGACACACACTCACTTATACTGTTACCCCACAAAGTTACTTTCCCCACACACACTTACACTGTTACCCCACCAAGTTACTCCCCGACCACACACACTTACACTGTTACCACACCAAGTTACTCCCCCACCTGACAAACACTTACACTGTTACCCCACCAAGTTACTCCCCCACCACACACACACTTACACTGTTACCCCACCTAGTTACTCCCCCACAACACACAAACACACTTACAATGTTACCCCACCAAGTTACTTCCCCATCACACATACTCACATACTTATACTGTTACCACACCAAGTTACTTCCCCATCACACACACTTACACTGTTACCCCACCAAGTTACTTCCCCATCACACACACACACACTTACACTGTTACCCCACCAAGTTACTCAACCACCACACACACACACACACTTACACTGTTACCCCACCAAGTTATTCCCCCACCACACACACGCACACTTATACTGTTACCCCACCAAGTTACTCCCCCACCACACACACAAACACACTTACAATGTTACCCCACCAAGTTACTTCCCCATCACACATACTCACACACACTTACACTGTTACCCCACCAAGTTACTCCCCCACCACACACACACACTTACACTGTTACCCCACCAAGTTACTTCCCCATCACACACACACTTACACTGTTACCCCACCAAGTTACTCCTCCACCACACACACGCACACTTATACTGTTACCCCACCAAGTTACTTCCCCATCACACACACGCACACTTATACTGTTACCCCACCAAGTTACTCCCCCACCACACACACAAACACACTTAAAATGTTACCCCACCAAGTTACTTCCCCATCACACATTCTCACACACACTTACAGTGTTACCCCACCAAGTTACTCCCCCACCACACACACACACTTACACTGTTACCCCACCAAGTTACTTCCCCATCACACACACACTTACACTGTTACCCCACCAAGTTACTCCCCCACCACACACACACACACTTATACTATTACCCAACCAAGTTCTTCCCCCCCCACACACACACACACACACACTTACACTGTTACCCCACCAAGTTACTCCCCATCCACACACACACACACTTACACTGTTACCCCACCAAGTTGCTCCCCCACCACACACACAAACTTACACTGTTACCCCACCAAGTTACTTCCCCATCACACACACACTTACACTGTTACCCCACCAAGTTACTCCCCCACCACACACACACTTATACTGTTACCCCACCAAGTTACTCCCCCACCACACACGCAAACACACTTACAATGTTACCCACCAAGTTACTTCCCCATCACACATACTCACGTACTTATACTGTTACCCCATCAAGTTACTTCCCCATCACACACACTTACACTGTTACCCCACCAAGTTACTTCCCCATCACACACACACACACTTACACTGTTACCCCACCTAGTTACTCAGCCACCACACACACACACACACTTACACTGTTACCCCACCAACTTACTCCCCCACCACACACACGCACACTTATACTGTTACCCCACCAAGTTACTCCCCCACCACACACACAAACACTTACACTGTTACCCCACCAAGTTACTCAACCACCACACACACACACACACTTACACTGTTACCCCACCTAGTTACTCCCCCACCACACACACGCACACTTATACTGTTACCCCACCAAGTTACTCCCCCACCACACACACAAACACACTTACAATGTTACCCCACCAAGTTACTTCCCCATCACACATACTCACATACTTATACTGTTACCACACCAAGTTACTTCCCCATCACACACACTTACACTGTTACCCCACCAAGTTACTCCCCCACCACACACACACTTACACTGTTACACAACCAAGTTACTCCCCCACCACACACACACACACACACACACTTACACTGTTACCCCACCAAGTTACACCCCCACCACACACACACACACTTACACTGTTACCCCACCAAGTTACTTCCCCATCACACACACTTACACTGTTACCCCACCAAGTTACACCCCCACCACACACACACTTACACTGCTAACCCACCAAGTTACTTCCCCATCACACACAATTACACTGTTACCCCACCAAGTTACTCCCCACCACACACACGCACACTTATACTGTTACCCCACCAAGTTACTTCCCCATCACACACACACACACACTTACACTGTTACTCCACCAAGTTACTCCCCCACCACACACACACTTACACTGTTACTCCACCAAGTTACTCCCCCACCACACACACACTTACACTGATACCCCACCAAGTTACACCCCCACCACACAGACACACACTCACTTATACTGTTACCCCACAAAGTTACTTTCCCCACACACACTTACACTGTTACCCCACCAAGTTACTCCCCGACCACACACACTTACACTGTTACCACACCAAGTTACTCCCCCACCTGACACACACTTACACTGTTACCCCACCAAGTTACTCCCCCACCACACACACACTTATACTGTTACCCCACCAAGTTACTTCCCCATCACACACACACACACTTACACTGTTACCCCACCAAGTTATTCCCCCACCACACACACACACACTTACACTGTTACCCCATCAAATTACTCCCCCACCACACACACACTTATACTGTTACCCCACCAAGTTACTTCCCCATCACACACACTTACACTGTTACCCCACCAAGTTACTTCCCCATCACACACACACTTACACTGCTACCCCACCAAGTTACTCCCCCACCACACAGACACACAGTTATACTGTTACCCCACCAAGTTACTTCCACATCACACACACACACTTACACTGTTACCCCACCAAGTTACACCTCCAAAACACACACACACACACTTACACTGTTGCCCAACCAAGTTACTCCCCCACTACACACACACACTTACACTGTTACCCCACCAAGTTACTCCCCCACCACACACAGACTTACACTGTTACACCACCAATTTACTCCCCCACCACACTCACACACACTTATACTGTTACCCCACCAAGTTACTTCCCCATCACACACACACTTACACTGTTAACCCACCAAGTTACTCCCCCACCACACACACACTTATACTGTTACCCCACCAAGTTACTCCCCCACCACACACACAAACACACTTACAATGTTACCCACCTAGTTACTTCCCCATCACACATACACACATACTTATACTGTTACCCCATCAAGTTACTTCCCCATCACACACACTTACACTGTTACCCCACCAAGTTACTTCCCCATCACACACACACACACTTACACTGTTACCCCACCAAGTTACTCAACCACCACACACACACACACACACACTTACACTGTTACCCCACCAAGTTACTCCCCCACCACACACATGCACACTTATACTGTTACCCCACCATGTTACTCCCCCACCACACACTCAAACACTTACACTGTTACCCCACCAAGTTACTCAACCACCACACACACACACACACTTACACTGTTACCCCACCTAGTTACTCCCCCACCACACACACGCACACTTATACTGTTACCCCACCAAGTTACTCCCCCACCACACACACAAACACACTTACAATGTTACCCCACCAAGTTACTTCCCCATCACACATACTCACATACTTATACTGTTACCACACCAAGTTACTTCCCCATCACACACACTTACACTGTTACCCCACCAAGTTACTCCCCCTCCACACACACACTTACACTGTTACCCAACCAAGTTACTCCCCCACCACACACACACACACACACACTTACACTGTTGCCCCACCAAGTTACATCCCCACCACACACACACACACTTACACTGTTACCCCACCAAGTTACTTCCCCATCACACACAATTACACTGTTAACCCACCAAGTTACTCCCCCACCACACACACGCACACTTATACTGTTACCCCACCAAGTTACTTCCCCATCACACACACACACACACTTACACTGTTACTCCACCAAGTTGCTCCCCCACCACACACACACTTACACTGTTACTCCACCAAGTTACTCCCCCACCACACACACACTTACACTGTTACCCCACCAAGTTACACCCCCACCACACAGACACACACTCACTTATACTGTTACCCCACAAAGTTACTTTCCCCACACACACTTACACTGTTACCCCACCAAGTTACTCCCCGACCACACACACTTACACTGTTACCACACCAAGTTACTCCCCCACCTGACACACACTTACACTGTTACCCCACCAAGTTACTCCCCCACCACACACACACTTATACTGTTACCCCACCAAGTTACTTCCCCATCACACACACACACACTTACACTGTTACCCCACCAAGTTATTCCCCCACCACACACACACACACTTACACTGTTACCCCATCAAAATACTCCCCCACCACACACACACTTATACTGTTACCCCACCAAGTTACTTCCCCATCACACACACTTACACTGTTACCCCACCAAGTTACTTCCCCATCACACACACTTACACTGCTACCCCACCAAGTTACTCCCCCACCACACAGACACACAGTTATACTGTTACCCCACCAAGTTACTTCCACATCACACACACACACTTACACTGTTACCCCACCAAGTTACTCCTCCACCACACACACACACACACTTACACTGTTGCCCAACCAAGTTACTCCCCCACTACACACACACACTTACACTGCTACCCCACCAAGTTGCTCCCCGACCACACACACACTTACACTGTTACCCCACCAAGTTACTCCCCCACCACACACAGACTTACACTGTTACACCACCAAGTTACTCCCCCACCACACTGACACACAGTTGTACTGTTACCCCACCAAGTTACTCCCCCACCGCACACACACTTACACTGTTACCTGCCAAGTTACTTCCCCATCACACACACTTACACTGTTACCCCGCCAAGTTACTTCCCCATCACACACACACACTTACACTGTTACCCCACCAAGTTACTTCCCCATCACACACACTTACAATGTTACCACACCAAGTGACTTCCCCATCACACACACACTTACACTGCTACCCCACCAAGATACTCCCCCACCACACACACTTGCACTGTTACCCCACCAAATTACTCCCCCACCACACAAACACACACTTACACTGTTACCCCACCAAGTTACTTCCCCATCACACACACTTACACTGTTACCCCTCCAAGTTACACCCCCACCACACACACACTTACACTGCTACCCCACCAAGTTACTTCCCCATCACACACACTTACACTATTACCCCACGAATTTACTCCCCCACCACACACACGCACACTTACACTGTTAACCAACCAAGTTACTTCCCCATCACACACACACACACACACACTTACACTGTTACTCCACCAAGTTACTCCCCCACCACACACACACTTACACTGTTACTCCACCAAGTTACTCCCCCACCACACACACACTTACACTGTTACCCCACCAAGTTACACCCCCACCACACAGACACACACACACTTACACTGTTACCCCACCAAGTTACTCCCCGACCACACACACTTACACTGTTACCACACCAAGTTACTCCACCACCTGACACACACTTACACTGTTACCCCACCAAGTTACTCCCCCACCACACACACACTTATACTGTTACCCCACCAAGTTACTTCCCCATCACACACACACACACTTACACTGTTACCCCACCAAGTTATTCCCCCACCACACACACAAACACTTACACTGTTACCCCATCAAATTATTCCCCCACCACACACACACTTATACTGTTACCCCACCAAGTTACTTCCCCATCACACACACTTACACTGTTACCCCACCAAGTTACTTCCCCATCACACACACACTTACACTGCTACCCCACCAAGTTACTCCCCCACCACACAGACACACAGTTATACTGTTACCCCACCAAGTTACTTCCACATCACACACACACACTTACACTGTTACCCCACCAAGTTACTCCTCCACCACACACACACACACACTTACACTGTTGCCCAACCAAGTTACTCCCCCACTACACACACACACTTACACTGTTACCCCACCAAGTTGCTCCCCGACCACACACACACTTACACTGTTACCCTACCAAGTTACTACCCCACCACACACAGACTTACACTGTTACACCACCAATTTACTCCCCCACCACACTCACACACACTTATACTGTTACCCCACCAAGTTACTTCCCCATCACACACACACTTACACTGTTAACCCACCAAGTTACTCCCCCACCACACACACACTTATACTGTTACCCCACCAAGTTACTCCCCCACCACACACACAAACACACTTACAATGTTACCCACCTAGTTACTTCCCCATCACACATACACACATACTTATACTGTTACCCCATCAAGTTACTTCCCCATCACACACACTTACACTGTTACCCCACCAAGTTACTTCCCCATCACACACACACACACTTACACTGTTACCCCACCAAGTTACTCAACCACCA
The DNA here is from genome assembly GCA_031769625.1 of Taudactylus pleione. Taxonomy (NCBI): domain Eukaryota; kingdom Metazoa; phylum Chordata; class Amphibia; order Anura; family Myobatrachidae; genus Taudactylus; species Taudactylus pleione. The sequence continues at coordinate 402,407 of JAUIMM010000505.1, forward strand.
CACACACACACACACACTTACACTGTTACCCCAACAACTTATTCCCCCACCACACACACGCACACTTATACTGTTACCCCACCAAGTTACTCCCCCACCACACACTCAAACACTTACACTGTTACCCCACCAAGTTACTCAACCACCACACACACACACACTTACACTGTTACCCCACCAAGTTAATCCCCCACCACACACACACACACACTTATACTGTTACCCCACCAAGTTACTCCCCCACCACACACACAAACACACTTAAAATGTTACCCCACCAAGTTACTTCCCCATCACACATACTCACATATTTATACTGTTTCCACACCAAGTTACTTCCCCATCACACACACTTACACTGTTACCCCACCAAGTTACTCCCCCACCACACACACACTTACACTGTTACCCCACCAAGTTACACCCCCACCACACACACACACACTTACACTGTTACCCCACCAAGTTACTTCCCCATCACACACACTTACACAGTTACCCCACCAAGTTACACACCCACCACACACACACTTACACTGCTATCCCACCAAGTTACTTCCCCATCACACACACTTACACTGTTACCCCACCAAGTTACTCCCCCACCGCACACACACTTACACTGTTACCCCGCCAAGTTACTTCCCCATCTCACACATTTACACTGTTACCCCGCCAAGTTACTTCCCCATCACACACACACACTTACACTGTTACCCCACCAAGTTACTTCCCCATCACACACACTTACACTGTTACCACACCAAGTGACTTCCCCATCACACACACACTTACACTGCTACCCCACCAAGTTACTCCCCCACCACACACACTTGCACTGTTACCCCACCAAGTTACTCCCCCACCACACACACACACACGTACACTGTTACCCCACCAAGTTACTTCCCCATCACACACACACACACACACTTACACTGTTACTCCACCAAGTTACTCCCCCACCACACAAACTTACACTGTTACCCCACCAAGTTACTCCCCCACCACACACACACACACGTACACTGTTACCACACCAAGTTACTTCCCCATCACACACACACACTTACACTGTTACTCCACCAAGTTACTCCCCCACCACACACACACTTACACTGTTACTCCACCAAGTTACTCCCCCACCACACACACACTTACACTGTTACCCCACCAAGTTACACCCCCACCACACAGACACACACTCACTTATACTGTTACCCCACAAAGTTACTCCCCCACACACACTTACACTGTTACCCCACCAAGTTTCTCCCCGACCACACACACTTACACTGTTACCACACCAAGTTACTCCCCCACCACACACACACTTTCACTGTTACCCCACCAAGTTACTCCCCCACCACACACACACTTATACTGTTACCCCACCAAGTTACTTCCCCATCACACACACACACACTTACACTGTTACCCCACCAAGTTATTCCCCCACCACACACACACACACTTACACTGTTACCCCATCAAATTACTCCCCCACCACACACACACTTATACTGTTACCCCACCAAGTTACTTCCCCATCACACACACTTACACTGTTACCCCACCAAGTTACTTCCCCATCACACACACACTTACACTGCTACCCCACCAAGTTACACCCCCACCACACACACACACACTTACACTGTTACCCCACCAAGTTACTTCCCCATCACACACACTTACACTGTTACCCCACCAAGTTACACCCCCACCACACACACAAACACACTTACAATGTTACCCCACCAAGTTACTTCCCCATCACACATACTCACATACTTATACTGTTACCACACCAAGTTACTCCCCCACCACACACACGCACACTTATACTGTTACCCCACCAAGTTACTCCCCCACCACACACACAAACACTTACACTGTTACCCCACCAAGTTACTCAACCACCACACACACACACACACTTATACTGTTACCCCACCTAGTTACTCCCCCACCACACACACGCACACTTATACTGTTACCCCACCAAGTTACTCCCCCACCACACACACAAACACACTTACAATGTTACCCCACCAAGTTACTTCCCCATCACACATACTCACATACTTATACTGTTACCACACCGTTACTTCCCCATCAAACACACTTACACTGTTACCCCACCAAGTTACTCCCCCACCACACACACACTTACACTGTTACCCCACCAAGTTACTCCCCCACCACACACACACACTTACACTGTTACCCCACCAAGTTACACCCCCACCACACACACACACACTTACACTGTTACCCCACCAAGTTACTTCCCCATCACACACACTTACACTGTTACCCCACCAAGTTACACCCCCACCACACACACACTTACACTGCTACCCCACCAAGTTACTTCCCCATCACACACACTTACACTGTTACCCCACCAAGTTACTCCCCCACCACACACACGCACACTTATACTGTTACCCCACCAAGTTACTTCCCCATCACACACACACACACACTTACACTGTTACTCCACCAAGTTACTCCCCCACCACACACACACTTACACTGTTACTCCACCAAGTTACTCCCCCACCACACACACACTTACACTATTACCCCACCAAGTTACTCCCCCACCACACAGACACACACTCACTTATACTGTTACCCCACAAAGTTACTTTCCCCACACACACTTACACTGTTACCCCACCAAGTTACTCCCCGACCACACACACTTACACTGTTACCACACCAAGTTACTCCCCCACCTGACAAACACTTACACTGTTACCCCACCAAGTTACTCCCCCACCACACACACACTTACACTGTTACCCCACCTAGTTACTCCCCCACAACACACAAACACACTTACAATGTTACCCCACCAAGTTACTTCCCCATCACACATACTCACATACTTATACTGTTACCACACCAAGTTACTTCCCCATCACACACACTTACACTGTTACCCCACCAAGTTACTTCCCCATCACACACACACACACTTACACTGTTACCCCACCAAGTTACTCAACCACCACACACACACACACACTTACACTGTTACCCCACCAAGTTATTCCCCCACCACACACACGCACACTTATACTGTTACCCCACCAAGTTACTCCCCCACCACACACACAAACACACTTACAATGTTACCCCACCAAGTTACTTCCCCATCACACATACTCACACACACTTACACTGTTACCCCACCAAGTTACTCCCCCACCACACACACACACTTACACTGTTACCCCACCAAGTTACTTCCCCATCACACACACACTTACACTGTTACCCCACCAAGTTACTCCTCCACCACACACACGCACACTTATACTGTTACCCCACCAAGTTACTTCCCCATCACACACACGCACACTTATACTGTTACCCCACCAAGTTACTCCCCCACCACACACACAAACACACTTAAAATGTTACCCCACCAAGTTACTTCACCATCACACATTCTCACACACACTTACAGTGTTACCCCACCAAGTTACTCCCCCACCACACACACACACTTACACTGTTACCCCACCAAGTTACTTCCCCATCACACACACACTTACACTGTTACCCCACCAAGTTACTCCCCCACCACACACACACACACTTATACTATTACCCAACCAAGTTCTTCCCCCCCCACACACACACACACACACACACTTACACTGTTACCCCACCAAGTTACTCCCCATCCACACACACACACTTACACTGTTACCCCACCAAGTTGCTCCCCCACCACACACACAAACTTACACTGTTACCCCACCAAGTTACTTCCCCATCACACACACACTTACACTGTTACCCCACCAAGTTACTCCCCCACCACACACACACTTATACTGTTACCCCACCAAGTTACTCCCCCACCACACACGCAAACACACTTACAATGTTACCCACCAAGTTACTTCCCCATCACACATACTCACGTACTTATACTGTTACCCCATCAAGTTACTTCCCCATCACACACACTTACACTGTTACCCCACCAAGTTACTTCCCCATCACACACACACACACTTACACTGTTACCCCACCTAGTTACTCAGCCACCACACACACACACACACTTACACTGTTACCCCACCAACTTACTCCCCCACCACACACACGCACACTTATACTGTTACCCCACCAAGTTACTCCCCCACCACACACACAAACACTTACACTGTTACCCCACCAAGTTACTCAACCACCACACACACACACACACTTACACTGTTACCCCACCTAGTTACTCCCCCACCACACACACGCACACTTATACTGTTACCCCACCAAGTTACTCCCCCACCACACACACAAACACACTTACAATGTTACCCCACCAAGTTACTTCCCCATCACACATACTCACATACTTATACTGTTACCACACCAAGTTACTTCCCCATCACACACACTTACACTGTTACCCCACCAAGTTACTCCCCCACCACACACACACTTACACTGTTACACAACCAAGTTACTCCCCCACCACACACACACACACACACACACTTACACTGTTACCCCACCAAGTTACACCCCCACCACACACACACAAACTTACACTGTTACCCCACCAAGTTACTTCCCCATCACACACACTTACACTGTTACCCCACCAAGTTACACCCCCACCACACACACACTTACACTGCTAACCCACCAAGTTACTTCCCCATCACACACAATTACACTGTTACCCCACCAAGTTACTCCCCACCACACACACGCACACTTATACTGTTACCCCACCAAGTTACTTCCCCATCACACACACACACACACTTACACTGTTACTCCACCAAGTTACTCCCCCACCACACACACACTTACACTGTTACTCCACCAAGTTACTCCCCCACCACACACACACTTACACTGATACCCCACCAAGTTACACCCCCACCACACAGACACACACTCACTTATACTGTTACCCCACAAAGTTACTTTCCCCACACACACTTACACTGTTACCCCACCAAGTTACTCCCCGACCACACACACTTACACTGTTACCACACCAAGTTACTCCCCCACCTGACACACACTTACACTGTTACCCCACCAAGTTACTCCCCCACCACACACACACTTATACTGTTACCCCACCAAGTTACTTCCCCATCACACACACACACACTTACACTGTTACCCCACCAAGTTATTCCCCCACCACACACACACACACTTACACTGTTACCCCATCAAATTACTCCCCCACCACACACACACTTATACTGTTACCCCACCAAGTTACTTCCCCATCACACACACTTACACTGTTACCCCACCAAGTTACTTCCCCATCACACACACACTTACACTGCTACCCCACCAAGTTACTCCCCCACCACACAGACACACAGTTATACTGTTACCCCACCAAGTTACTTCCACATCACACACACACACTTACACTGTTACCCCACCAAGTTACACCTCCAAAACACACACACACACACTTACACTGTTGCCCAACCAAGTTACTCCCCCACTACACACACACACTTACACTGTTACCCCACCAAGTTACTCCCCCACCACACACAGACTTACACTGTTACACCACCAATTTACTCCCCCACCACACTCACACACACTTATACTGTTACCCCACCAAGTTACTTCCCCATCACACACACACTTACACTGTTAACCCACCAAGTTACTCCCCCACCACACACACACTTATACTGTTACCCCACCAAGTTACTCCCCCACCACACACACAAACACACTTACAATGTTACCCACCTAGTTACTTCCCCATCACACATACACACATACTTATACTGTTACCCCATCAAGTTACTTCCCCATCACACACACTTACACTGTTACCCCACCAAGTTACTTCCCCATCACACACACACACACTTACACTGTTACCCCACCAAGTTACTCAACCACCACACACACACACACACACACTTACACTGTTACCCCACCAAGTTACTCCCCCACCACACACATGCACACTTATACTGTTACCCCACCATGTTACTCCCCCACCACACACTCAAACACTTACACTGTTACCCCACCAAGTTACTCAACCACCACACACACACACACACTTACACTGTTACCCCACCTAGTTACTCCCCCACCACACACACGCACACTTATACTGTTACCCCACCAAGTTACTCCCCCACCACACACACAAACACACTTACAATGTTACCCCACCAAGTTACTTCCCCATCACACATACTCACATACTTATACTGTTACCACACCAAGTTACTTCCCCATCACACACACTTACACTGTTACCCCACCAAGTTACTCCCCCTCCACACACACACTTACACTGTTACCCAACCAAGTTACTCCCCCACCACACACACACACACACACACTTACACTGTTACCCCACCAAGTTACATCCCCACCACACACACACACACTTACACTGTTACCCCACCAAGTTACTTCCCCATCACACACAATTACACTGTTAACCCACCAAGTTACTCCCCCACCACACACACGCACACTTATACTGTTACCCCACCAAGTTACTTCCCCATCACACACACACACACACTTACACTGTTACTCCACCAAGTTGCTCCCCCACCACACACACACTTACACTGTTACTCCACCAAGTTACTCCCCCACCACACACACACTTACACTGTTACCCCACCAAGTTACACCCCCACCACACAGACACACACTCACTTATACTGTTACCCCACAAAGTTACTTTCCCCACACACACTTACACTGTTACCCCACCAAGTTACTCCCCGACCACACACACTTACACTGTTACCCCACCAAGTTACTCCCCCACCTGACACACACTTACACTGTTACCCCACCAAGTTACTCCCCCACCACACACACACTTATACTGTTACCCCACCAAGTTACTTCCCCATCACACACAAACACACTTACACTGTTACCCCACCAAGTTATTCCCCCACCACACACACACACACTTACACTGTTACCCCATCAAAATACTCCCCCACCACACACACACTTATACTGTTACCCCACCAAGTTACTTCCCCATCACACACACTTACACTGTTACCCCACCAAGTTACTTCCCCATCACACACACTTACACTGCTACCCCACCAAGTTACTCCCCCACCACACAGACACACAGTTATACTGTTACCCCACCAAGTTACTTCCACATCACACACACACACTTACACTGTTACCCCACCAAGTTACTCCTCCACCACACACACACACACACTTACACTGTTGCCCAACCAAGTTTCTCCCCCACTACACACACACACTTACACTGCTACCCCACCAAGTTGCTCCCCGACCACACACACACTTACACTGTTACCCCACCAAGTTACTCCCCCACCACACACAGACTTACACTGTTACACCACCAAGTTACTCCCCCACCACACTGACACACAGTTGTACTGTTACCCCACCAAGTTACTCCCCCACCGCACACACACTTACACTGTTACCTGCCAAGTTACTTCCCCATCACACACACTTACACTGTTACCCCGCCAAGTTACTTCCCCATCACACACACACACTTACACTGTTACCCCACCAAGTTACTTCCCCATCACACACACTTACAATGTTACCACACCAAGTGACTTCCCCATCACACACACACTTACACTGCTACCCCACCAAGATACTCCCCCACCACACACACTTGCACTGTTACCCCACCAAATTACTCCCCCACCACACACACACACACGTACACTGTTACCCCACCAAGTTACTTCCCCATCACACACACACACTTACACTGTTACTCCACCAAGTTACTCCCCCACCACACACACTTACACTGTTACCCCACCAAGTTACTCCCCCACCACACACACACACACGTACACTGTTACCACACCAAGTTACTTCCCCATCACACACACACACACACTTACACTGTTACTCCACCAAGTTACTCCCCCACCACACACACACTTACACTGTTACTCCACCAAGTTACTCCCCCACCACACACACACTTACACTGTTACCCCACCAAGTTACACCCCCACCACACAGACACACACTCACTTCTACTGTTACCCCACAAAGTTACTCCCCCCACACACACTTACACTGTTACCCCACCAAGTTACTCCCCGACCACACACACTTACACTTACCACACCAAGTTACTCCACCACCACACACACACTTACACTGTTACCCCACCAAGTTACTCCCCCACCACACACACACTTATACTGTTACCCCACCAAGTTACATCCCCATCACACACACACACACTTACACTGTTACCCCACCAAGTTATTCCCCCTCCACACACACACACACTTACACTGTTACCCATTCAAATTACTCCCCCACCACACACACACTTATACTGTTATCCCACCAAGTTACTTCCCCATCACACACACTTACACTGTTACCCCACCAAGTTACTTCCCCATCACACACACACTTACACTGCTACCCCACCAAGTTACACCCCCACCACACACACACACACTTACACTGTTACCCCACCAAGTTACTTCCCCATCACACACACTTACACTGTTACCCCACCAAGTTACACCCCCACCACACACACAAACACACTTACAATGTTACCCCACCAAGTTACTTCCCCATCACACATACTCACATACTTATACTGTTACCACACCAAGTTACTTCCCCATCACACACACTTACACTGTTACCCCACCAAGTTACTCCCCCACCACACACACACTTACACTGTTACCCCACCAAGTTACTCCCCCACCACACACACACACACACACTTACACTGTTACCCCACCAAGTTACACCCCCACCACACACACACACACTTACACTGTTACCCCACCAAGTTACTTCCCCATCACACACACTTACACTGTTACCCCACCAAGTTACACCCCCACCACACACACACTTACACTGCTACCCCACCAAGTTACTTCCCCATCACACACACTTACACTGTTACCCCACCAAGTTACTCCACCACCACACACATGCACACTAATACTGTTACCCCACCAAGTTACTTCCCCATCACACACACACACACACACTTACACTGTTACTCCACCAATTTACTCCCCCACCACACACACACTTACACTGTTACTCCACCAAGTTACTCCCCCACCACACACACACTTACACTGTTACCCCACCAAGTTACACCCCCACCACACAGACACACACTCACTTATACTGTTACCCCACAAAGTTACTCCCCCCACACACACTTACACTGTTACCCCACCAAGTTACTCCCCGACCACACACACTTACACTGTTACCCCACCAAGTTACTCCCCCACCTCACACACACTTACACTGTTACCCCACCAAGTTACTCCCCCACCACACACACACTTATACTGTTACCCCACCAAGTTACTTCCCCATCACACACACACACACTTACACTGTTACCCCACCAAGTTATTCCCCCACCACACACACACACACTTACACTGTTACCCCATCAAATTACTCCCCCACCACACACACACTTATACTGTTACCCCACCAAGTTACTTCCCCATCACACACACTTACACTGTTACCCCACCAAGTTACATCCCCATCACACACACACTTACACTGCTAACCCACCAAGTTACTCCCCCACCACACACACACACAGTTAAACTGTTACCCCACCAACTTACTTCCACATCACACACACACAGTTACACTATTACCCCACCAAGTTACTCCTCCACCACACAAACACACACACTTACACTGTTGCCCAACCAAGTTACTCCCCCACTACACACACACACTTACACTGCTACCCCACCAAGTTGCTCCCCGACCAAACACACACTTACACTGTTACCCCACCAAGTTACTCCCCCACCACACACAGACTTACACTGTTACACCACCAAGTTACTCCCCCACCACACTGACACACAGTTATACTGTTACCCCACCAAGTTACTTCCCCATCACACACACACTTACACTGTTAACCCACCAAGTTACTCCCCCACCACACACACACTTATACTGTTACCCCACCAAGTTACTCCCCCACCACACACACAAACACACTTACAATGTTACCCACCTAGTTACTTCCCCATCACACATACTCACATACTTATACTGTTACCCCATCAAGTTACTTCCCCATCACACACACTTACACTGTTACCCCACCAAGTTACTTCCCCATCACACACACACACACTTACACTGTTACCCCACCAAGATACTCAACCACCACACACACACACTTACACTGTTACCCCACCAACTTACTCCCCCACCACACACATGCACACTTATACTGTTACCCCACCAAGTTACTCCCCCACCACACACACAAACACTTACACTGTTACCCCACCAAGTTACTCAACCACCACACACACACACACTTACACTGTTACCCCACCAAGTTACTCCCCCACCACACACACACACACACACACTTATACTGTTACCCCACCAAGTTACTCCCCCACCACACACACAAACACACTTACAATGTTACACCACCAAGTTACTTCCCCATCACACATACTCACATACTTATACTGTTACCACAAAAAGTTACTTCCCCATCACACACACTTACACTGTTACCCCACCAAGTTACTCCCCCACCACACACACGCTTACACTGTTACCCCACCAAGTTACTCCCCCACCACACACACACAAACACACACACACACACTTACACTGTTATCCCACCAAGTTACACCCCCACCACACACACACACACTTACACTGTTACCCCACCAAGTTACTTCCCCATCACACACACTTACACTGTTACCCCACCAAGTTACACCCCCACCACACACACACTTACACTGCTACCCCACCAAGGTACTTCCCCATCACACACACTTACACTGTTACCCCACCAAGTTACTCCCCCACCGCACACACACTTACACTGTTACCCCGCCAAGTTACTTCCCCATCACACACACTTACACTGTTACCCCACCAAGTTACTTCCCCATCACACACACACACACTTACACTGTTACCCCACCAACTTACTCCCCCACCACACACACGCACACTTATACTGTTACCCCACCAAGTTACTCCCCCACCACACACACAAACACTTACACTGTTACCCCACCAAGTTACTCAACCACCACACACACACACACTTACACTGTTACCCCACCAAGATACTCCCCCACCACACACACACACACACACACTTATACTGTTACCCCACCAAGTTACTCCCCCACCACACACACAAACACACTTACAATGTTACACCACCAAGTTACTTCCCCATCACACATACTCACATACTTATACTGTTACCACAAAAAGTTACTTCCCCATCACACACACTTACACTGTTACCCCACCAAGTTACTCCCCCACCACACACACGCTTACACTGTTACCCCACCAAGTTACTCCCCCACCACACACACACAAACACACACACACACACTTACACTGTTACCCCACCAAGTTACACCCCCACCACACACACACACACTTACACTGTTACCCCACCAAGTTACTTCCCCATCACACACACTTACACTGTTACCCCACCAAGTTACTTCCCCATCACACACACTTACACTGTTACCCCACCAAGTTACACCCCCACCACACACACACTTACACTGCTACCCCACCAAGGTACTTCCCCATCACACACACTTACACTGTTACCCCACCAAGTTACTCCCCCACCGCACACACACTTACACTGTTACCCCGCCAAGTTACTTCCCCATCACACACACTTACACTGTTACCCCGCCAAGTTACTTCCCCATCACACACACACACTTACACTGTTACCCCACCAAGTTACTTCCCCATCACACACACTTACACTGTTACCACACCAAGTGACTTCCCCATCACACACACACTTACACTGCTACCCCACCAAGTTACTCCCCCACCACACACACTTACACTGTTAACCCACCAAGTTACTCCCCCACCACACACACACACACACGTACACTGTTACCCCACCAAGTTACTTCCCCATCACACACACACACACACACTTACACTGTTACTCCACCAAGTTACTCCCCCACCACACACACTTACACTGTTACCCCACCAAGTTACTCCCCCACCACACACACTTACACTGTTACCCCACCAAGTTACTCCCCCACAACACACACACACACGTACACTGTTACCCCACCAAGTTACTTCCCCATCACACACACACACACACTTACACTGTTACACCACCAAGTTACTTCCCCATCACACACACACACACTTACACTGTTACTCCACCAAGTTACTCCCCCACCACACACACACTTACACTGTTACTCCACCAAGTTACTCCCCCACCACACACACACTTACACTGTTACCCCACCAAGTTACACCCCCACCACACAGACACACACTCACTTATACTGTTACCCCACAAAGTTACTCCCCCCGCACACACTTACACTGTTACCCCACCAAGTTACTCCCCGACCACACACACTTACATTGTTACCACACCAAGTTACTCCCCCACCACACACACACTTACACTGTTACCCCACCAAGTTACTCCCCCACCACACACACACTTATACTGTTACCCCACCAAGTTACTTCCCCATCACACACACACACACTTACACTGTTACCCCAAGTTATTCCCCCACCACATACACACACACTTACACTGTTACCCCATCAAATTACTCCCCCACCACACACACACTTATACTGTTACCCCACCAAGTTACTTCCCCATCACACACACTTACACTGTTACCCCACCAAGTTACTTCCCCATCACACACACACTTACACTGCTACCCCACCAAGTTACTCCCACACCACACACACACACAGTTATACTGTAACCCCACCAAGTTACTTCCACATCACACACACACACACACTTACACTGTTACCCCACCAAGTTACTCCTCCACCACACACACACACACACACTTACACTGTTGCCCAACCAAGTTACTCCCCCACTACACACACACTTACACTGTTACCCCACAAAGTTACTCCCCGAACACAAACACACTTACACTGTTACCCCACCAAGTTACTCCCCCACCACACACACACTTACACTGTTACACCACCAAGTTACTCCCCCACCACACTCACACACACTTATACTGTTACCCCACCAAGTTGCTTCCCCATCACACACACACTTACACTGTTAACCCACCAAGTTACTCCCCCACCACACACACACTTATACTGGTACCCCACCAAGTTACTCCCCCACCACACACACAAACACACTTACAATGTTACCCCACCAAGTTACTTCCCCATCACACATTTATTTATTTATTAACAGTTATTTATATAGCGCACACATATTCCGCAGCGCTTTACAGAAAGAATATTTGGCCATTCACATCAGTCCCTGCCCCAGTGGAGCTTACAATCTATATTCCCTATCACATGCACACACACCTACACACACAGGTTAATTTTTTTTTGTGGGGAACCAATTAACCTACCAGTAAATTTTTCGATAGTCACATACTTATACTGTTACCACACCAAGTTACTTCCCCATCACACACACACACACACTTACACTGTTACTCCACCAATTTACTCCCCCACCACACACACACTTACACTGTTACTCCACCAAGTTACTCCCCCACCACACACACACTTACACTGTTACCCCACCAAGTTACACCCCCACCACACAGACACACACTCACTTATACTGTTACCCCACAAAGTTACTCCCCCCACACACACTTACACTGTTACCCCACCAAGTTACTCCCCGACCACACACACTTACACTGTTGCCCCACCAAGTTACTCCCCCACCTCACACACACTTACACTGTTACCCCACCAAGTTACTCCCCCACCACACACACACTTATACTGTTACCCCACCAAGTTACTTCCCCATCACACACACACACTTACACTATTACCCCACCAAGTTATTCCCCCACCACACACACACACACTTACACTGTTACCCCATCAAATTACTCCCGCACCACACACACACTTATACTGTTACCCCACCAAGTTACTTCCCCATCACACACACTTACACTGTTACCCCACCAAGTTACATCCCATCACACACACACTTACACTGCTAACCCACCAAGTTACTCCCCCACCACACACACACACAGTTATACTGTTACCCCACCAACTTACTTCCACATCACACACACACAGTTACACTGTTACCCCACCAAGTTACTCCTCCACCACACACACACACACACTTACACTGTTGCCCAACCAAGTTACTCCCCCACTACACACACACACTTACACTGCTACCCCACCAAGTTGCTCCCCGACCACACACACACTTACACTGTTACCCCACCAAGTTACTCCCCCACCACACACAGACTTACACTGTTACACCACCAAGTTACTCCCCCACCACACTGACACACAGTTATACTGTTACCCCACCAAGTTACTTCCCCATCACACACACACTTACACTGTTAACCCACCAAGTTACTCCCCCACCACACACACACTTATACTGTTACCCCACCAAGTTACTCCCCCACCACACACACAAACACACTTACAATGTTACCCACCTAGTTACTTCCCCATCACACATACTCACATACTTATACTGTTACCCCATCAAGTTACTTCCCCATCACACACACTTACACTGTTACCCCACCAAGATACTTCCCCATCACACACACACACACTTACACTGTTACCCCACCATGTTACTCAACCACCACACACACACACACTTACACTGTTACCCCACCAACTTACTCCCCCACCACACACACGCACACTTATACTGTTAACCCACCAACTTACTCCCCCACCACACACACAAACACTTACACTGTTACCCCACCAAGTTACTCAACCACCACACACACACACACTTACACTGTTACTCCACCAAGTTACTCCCCCACCACACACACACACACTTATACTGCTACCCCACCAAGTTACTCCCCCACCACACACACAAACACACTTACAATGTTACACCACCAAGTTACTTCCCCATCACACATACTCACATACTTATACTGTTACCACAAAAAGTTACTACCCCATCACACACACTTACACTGTTACCCCACCAAGTTACTCCCCCACCACACACACGCTTACACTGTTACCCCACCAAGTTACTCCCCCACCACACACACACAAACACACACACACACACTTACACTGTTACCCCACCAAGTTACACCCCCACCACACACACACACACTTACACTGTTACCCCACCAAGTTACTTCCCCATCACACACACTTACACTGTAACCCCACCAAGTTACACCCCCACCACACACACACTTACACTGCTACCCCACCAAGTTACTTCCCCATCACACACACTTACACTGTTACCCCACCAAGTTACTCCCCCACCGCACACACACTTACACTGTTACCCCGCCAAGTTACTTCCCCATCACACACACTTACACTGTTACCCCGCCAAGTAACTTCCCCATCACACACACACACTTACACTGTTACCCCACCAAGTTACTTCCCCATCACACACACTTACACTGTTACCACACCAAATGACTTCCCCATCACACACACACTTACACTACTACCCCAACAAGTTACTCCCCCACCACACACACTTACACTGTTAACCCACCAAGTTACTCCCCCACCACACACACACACGTACACTGTTACCCCACCAAGTTACTTCCCCATCACACACACACACACACTTACACTGTTTCTCCACCAAGTTACTCCCCCACCACACACACACTTACACTGTTACCCCACCAAGTTACACCCCCACCACACAGACACACACTCACTTCTACTGTTACCCCACAAAGTTACTCCCCCCACACACACTTACACTGTTACCACACCAAGTTACTCCCCGACCACACACACTTACACTGTTACCACACCAAGTTACTCCCCCACCACACACACACTTACACTGTTACCCCACCAAGTTACTCCCCCACCACACACACACTTATACTGTTACCCCACCAAGTTACTTCCCCATCACACACACACACACTTACACTGTTACCCCACCAAGTTATTCCCCCACCACACACACACACACACACTTACACTGTTACCCAATCAAATTACTCCCCCACCACACACACACTTATACTGTTATCCCACCAAGTTACTTCCCCATCACACACACTTACACTGTTACCCCACCAAGTTACTTCCCCATCACACACACACTTACACTGCTACCCCACCAAGTTACACCCCCACCACACACACACACACTTACACTGTTACCCCACCAAGTTACTTCCCCATCACACACACTTACACTGTTACCCCACCAAGTTACACCCCCACCACACACACAAACACACTTACAATGTTACCCCACCAAGTTACTTCCCCATCACACATACTCACATACTTATACTGTTACCACACCAAGTTACTTCCCCATCACACACACTTACACTGTTACCCCACCAAGTTACTCCCCCACCACACACACACTTACACTGTTACCCCACCAAGTTACTCCCCCACCACACACACACACAAACACACACACTTACACTGTTACCCCACCAAGTTACACCACCACACACACACACTCTTACACTGTTACCCCACCAAGTTACTTCCCCATCACACACACTTACACTGTTACCCCACCAAGTTACACCCCCACCACACACACACTTACACTGCTACCCCACCAAGTTACTTCCCCATCACACACACTTACACTGTTACCCCACCAAGTTACTCCACCACCACACACAGGCACACTTATACTGTTACCCCACCAAGTTACTTCCCCATCACACACACACACACACTTACACTGTTACTCCACCAATTTACTCCCCCACCACACACACACTTACAATGTTACCCCACCAAGTTACTTCCCCATCACACATACTCACATACTTATACTGTTACCACACCAAGTTACTTCCCCATCACACACACTTACACTGTTACCCCACCAAGTTACTCCCCCACCACACACACACTTACACTGTTACCCCACCAAGTTACTCCCCCACCACACACACACACAAACACACACACTTACACTGTTACCCCACCAAGTTACACCACCACACACACACACTCTTACACTGTTACCCCACCAAGTTACTTCCCCATCACACACACTTACACTGTTACCCCACCAAGTTACACCCCCACCACACACACACTTACACTGCTACCCCACCAAGTTACTTCCCCATCACACACACTTACACTGTTACCCCACCAAGTTACTCCACCACCACACACAGGCACACTTATACTGTTACCCCACCAAGTTACTTCCCCATCACACACACACACACACTTACACTGTTACTCCACCAATTTACTCCCCCACCACACACACACTTACACTGTTACTCCACCAAGTTACTCCCCCACCACACACACACTTACACTGTTACCCCACCAAGTTACACCCCCACCACACAGACACACACTCACTTATACTGTTACCCCACCAAGTTACATCCCATCACACACACACTTACACTGCTAACCCACCAAGTTACTCCCCCACCACACACACACACAGTTATACTGTTACCCCACCAACTTACTTCCACATCACACACACACAGTTACACTGTTACCCCACCAAGTTACTCCTCCACCACACACACACACACACTTACACTGTTGCCCAACCAAGTTACTCCCCCACTACACACACACACTTACACTGCTACCCCACCAAGTTGCTCCCCGACCACACACACACTTACACTGTTACCCCACCAAGTTACTCCCCCACCACACACAGACTTACACTGTTACACCACCAAGTTACTCCCCCACCACACTGACACACAGTTATACTGTTACCCCACCAAGTTACTTCCCCATCACACACACACTTACACTGTTAACCCACCAAGTTACTCCACCACCACACACAGGCACACTTATACTGTTACCCCACCAAGTTACTTCCCCATCACACACACACACACACTTACACTGTTACTCCACCAATTTACTCCCCCACCACACACACACTTACACTGTTACTCCACCAAGTTACTCCCCCACCACACACACACTTACACTGTTACCCCACCAAGTTACACCCCCACCACACAGACACACACTCACTTATACTGTTACCCCACCAAGTTACATCCCATCACACACACACTTACACTGCTAACCCACCAAGTTACTCCCCCACCACACACACACACAGTTATACTGTTACCCCACCAACTTACTTCCACATCACACACACACAGTTACACTGTTACCCCACCAAGTTACTCCTCCACCACACACACACACACACTTACACTGTTGCCCAACCAAGTTACTCCCCCACTACACACACACACTTACACTGCTACCCCACCAAGTTGCTCCCCGACCACACACACACTTACACTGTTACCCCACCAAGTTACTCCCCCACCACACACAGACTTACACTGTTACACCACCAAGTTACTCCCCCACCACACTGACACACAGTTATACTGTTACCCCACCAAGTTACTTCCCCATCACACACACACTTACACTGTTAACCCACCAAGTTACTCCCCCACCACACACACACTTATACTGTTACCCCACCAAGTTACTCCCCCACCACACACACAAACGCACTTACAATGTTACCCACCTAGTTACTTCCCCATCACACATACTCACATACTTATACTGTTACCCCATCAAGTTACTTCCCCATCACACACACTTACACTGTTACCCCACCAAGATACTTCCCCATCACACACACACACACTTACACTGTTACCCCACCATGTTACTCAACCACCACACACACACACACTTACACTGTTACCCCACCAACTTACTCCCCCACCACACACACGCACACTTATACTGTTAACCCACCAACTTACTCCCCCACCACACACACAAACACTTACACTGTTACCCCACCAAGTTACTCAACCACCACACACACACACACTTACACTGTTACTCCACCAAGTTACTCCCCCACCACACACACACACACTTATACTGTTACCCCACCAAGTTACTCCCCCACCACACACACAAACACACTTACAATGTTACACCACCAAGTTACTTCCCCATCACACATACTCACATACTTATACTGTTACCACAAAAAGTTACTACCCCATCACACACACTTACACTGTTACCCCACCAAGTTACTCCCCCACCACACACACGCTTACACTGTTACCCCACCAAGTTACTCCCCCACCACACACACACAAACACACACACACACACTTACACTGTTACCCCACCAAGTTACACCCCCACCACACACACACACTTACACTGTTACCCCACCAAGTTTCTTCCCCATCACACACACTTACACTGTAACCCCACCAAGTTACACCCCCACCACACACACTTACACTGCTACCCCACCAAGTTACTTCCCCATCACACACACTTACACTGTTACCCCACCAAGTTACTCCCCCACCGCACACACACTTACACTGTTACCCCGCCAAGTTACTTCCCCATCACACACACTTACACTGTTACCCCGCCAAGTTACTTCCCCATCACACACACACACTTACACTGTTTCCCCACCAAGTTACTTCCCCATCACACACACTTACACTGTTACCACACCAAATGACTTCCCCATCACACACACACTTACACTACTACCCCACCAAGTTACTCCCCCACCACACACACTTACACTGTTAACCCACCAAGTTACTCCCCCACCACACACACACACGTACACTGTTACCCCACCAAGTTACTTCCCCATCACACACACACACACACTTACACTGTTACTCCACCAAGTTACTCCCCCACCACACACACACTTACACTGTTACCCCACCAAGTTACACCCCCACCACACAGACACACACTCACTTCTACTGTTACCCCACAAAGTTACTCCCCCCACACACACTTACACTGTTACCACACCAAGTTACTCCCCGACCACACACACTTACACTGTTACCACACCAAGTTACTCCCCCACCACACACACACTTACACTGTTACCCCACCAAGTTACTCCCCCACCACACACACACTTATACTGTTACCCCACCAAGTTACTTCCCCATCACACACAAACACACTTACACTGTTACCCCACCAAGTTATTCCCCCACCACACACACACACACTTACACTGTTACCCAATCAAATTACTCCCCCACCACACACACACTTATACTGTTATCCCACCAAGTTACTTCCCCATCACACACACTTACACTGTTACCCCACCAAGTTACTTCCCCATCACACACACACTTACACTGTTACCCCACCAAGTTACACCCCCACCACACACACAAACACACTTACAATGTTACCCCACCAAGTTACTTCCCCATCACACATACTCACATACTTATACTGTTACCACACCAAGTTACTTCCCCATCACACACACTTACACTGTTACCCCACCAAGTTACTCCCCCACCACACACACACTTACACTGTTACCCCACCAAGTTACTCCCCCACCACACACACACACACACACACACACACACTTACACTGTTACCCCACCAAGTTACACCCCCACCACACACACACTCTTACACTGTTACCCCACCAAGTTACTTCCCCATCACACACACTTACACTGTTACCCCACCAAGTTACACCCCCACCACACACACACTTACACTGCTACCCCACCAAGTTACTTCCCCATCACACACACTTACACTGTTACCCCACCAAGTTACTCCACCACCACACACACGCACACTTATACTGTTACCCCACCAAGTTACTTCCCCATCACACACACACACACACTTACACTGTTACTCCACCAATTTACTCCCCCACCACACACACACTTACACTGTTACTCCACCAAGTTACTCCCCCACCACACACACACTTACACTGTTACCCCACCAAGTTACACCCCCACCACACAGACACACTCAATTATACTGTTACCCAACAAAGTTACTCCCCCCACACACACTTACACTGTTACCCCACCAAGTTACTCCCCGACCACACACACTTACACTGTTACCCCACCAAGTTACTCCCCCACCTCACACACACTTACACTGTTACCCCACCAAGTTACTCCCCCACCACACACACACTTATACTGTTACCCCACCAAGTTACTTCCCCATCACACACACACACACTTAAACTGTTACCCCACCAAGTTATTCCCCCACCACACACACACACACTTACACTGTTACCCCATCAAATTACTCCCCCACCACACACACACTTATACTGTTACCCCACCAAGTTACTTCCCCATCACACACACTTACACTGTTACCCCACCAAGTTACATCCCATCACACACACACTTACACTGCTAACCCACCAAGTTACTCCCCCACCACACACACACACACAGTTATACTGTTACCCCACCAACTTACTTCCACATCACACACACATTTACACTGTTACCCCACCAAGTTACTCCTCCACCACACACACACACACACTTACACTGTTGCCCAACCAAGTTACTCCCCCACTACACACACACACTTACACTGCTACCCCACCAAGTTGCTCCCCGACCACACACACACTTACACTGTTACCCCACCAAGTTACTCCCCCACCACACACAGATTACACTGTTACACCACCAAGTTACTCCCCCACCACACTGACACACAGTTATACTGTTACCCCACCAAGTTACTTCCCCATCACACACACACTTACACTGTTAACCCACCAAGTTACTCCCCCACCACACACACACTTATACTGTTACCCCACCAAGTTACTCCCCCACCACACACACAAACACACTTACAATGTTACCCACCTAGTTACTTCCCCATCACACATACTCACATACTTATACTGTTACCCCATCAAGTTACTTCCCCATCACACACACTTACACTGTTACCCCACCAAGTTACTTCCCCATCACACACACACACACACTTACACTGTTTTCCCACCATGTTACTCAACCACCAAACACACACACACTTACACTGTTACCCCACCAACTTACTCCCCCACCACACACACGCACACTTATACTGTTAACCCACCAAGTTACTCCCCCACCACACACACAAACACTTACACTGTTACCCCACCAAGTTACTCAACCACCACACACACACACACTTACACTGTTACTCCACCAAGTTACTCCCCCACCACACACACACACACTTATACTGTTACCCCACCAAGTTACTCCCCCACCACACACACAAACACACTTACAATGTTACACCACCAAGTTACTTCCCCATCACACATACTCACATACTTATACTGTTACCACAAAAAGTTACTACCCCATCACACACACTTACACTGTTACCCCACCAAGTTACTCCCCCACCACACACACGCTTACACTGTTACCCCACCAAGTTACTCCCCCACCACACACACACAAACACACACACACACTTACACTGTTACCCCACCAAGTTACACCCCCACCACACACACACACACTTACACTGTTACCCCACCAAGTTACTTCCCCATCACACACACTTACACTGTTACCCCACCAAGTTACACCCCCACCACACACACACTTACACTGCTACCCCACCAAGTTACTTCCCCATCACACACACTTACACTGTTACCCCACCAAGTTACTCCCCCACCGCACACACACTTACACTGTTACCCCGCCAAGTTACTTCCCCATCACACACACTTACACTGTTACCCCGCCAATTTACTTCCCCATCACACACACACACTTACACTGTTACCCCACCAAGTTACTTCCCCATCACACACACTTACACTGTTACCACACCAAATGACTTCCCCATCACACACACACACTTACAATGTTACCCCACCAAGTTACTTCCCCATCACACATTTATTTATTTATTTATTAACAGTTATTTATATAGCGCACACATATTCCGCAGCGCTTTACAGAGAGAATATTTGGCCATTCACATCAGTCCCTGCCCCAGTGGAGCTTACAATCTATATTCCCTATCACATGCACACACACCTACACACACAGGTTAATTTTTTTTTGTGGGGAACCAATTAACCTACCAGTATATTTTTCGATACTCACATACTTATACTGTTACCACACCAAGTTACTTCCCCATCACACACACTTACACTGTTACCCCACCAAGTTACTTCCCCATCACACACACACACACTTACACTGTTACCCCACCAAGTTATTCCCCCACCACACACACACACACTTACACTGTTACCCCATCAAATTACTCCCCCACCACACACACACTTATACTGTTACCCCACCAAGTTACTTCCCCTTCACACACACTTACACTGTTACCCCACCAAGTTACATCCCCATCACACACACACTTACACTGCTAACCCACCAAGTTACTCCCCCACCACACACACACAGTTATACTGTTACCCCACCAACTTACTTCCACATCACACACACACAGTTACACTGTTACCCCACCAAGTTACTCCTCCACCACACACACACACACACTTACACTGTTACCCAATCAAATTACTCCCCCACCACACACACACTTATACTGTTATCCCACCAAGTTACTTCCCCATCACACACACTTACACTGTTACCCCACCAAGTTACTTCCCCATCACACACACACTTACACTGTTACCCCACCAAGTTACACCCCCACCACACACACAAACACACTTACAATGTTACCCCACCAAGATACTTCCCCATCACACATACTCACATACTTATACTGTTACCACACCAAGTTACTTCCCCATCACACACACTTACACTGTTACCCCACCAAGTTACTCCCCCACCACACACACACTTATAC
This sequence comes from Taudactylus pleione, assembly GCA_031769625.1. Lineage (NCBI taxonomy): Eukaryota > Metazoa > Chordata > Amphibia > Anura > Myobatrachidae > Taudactylus > Taudactylus pleione. The sequence goes on from JAUIMM010000505.1 coordinate 426,203, forward strand.
TGTTACCCCACCAAGTTACTCCCCCACCACACACACACACACACACACACACACTTACACTGTTACCCCACCAAGTTACACCCCCACCACACACACACTCTTACACTGTTACCCCACCAAGTTACTTCCCCATCACACACACTTACACTGTTACCCCACCAAGTTACACCCCCACCACACACACACTTACACTGCTACCCCACCAAGTTACTTCCCCATCACACACACTTACACTGTTACCCCACCAAGTTACTCCACCACCACACACACGCACACTTATACTGTTACCCCACCAAGTTACTTCCCCATCACACACACACACACACTTACACTGTTACTCCACCAATTTACTCCCCCACCACACACACACTTACACTGTTACTCCACCAAGTTACTCCCCCACCACACACACACTTACACTGTTACCCCACCAAGTTACACCCCCACCACACAGACACACTCAATTATACTGTTACCCAACAAAGTTACTCCCCCCACACACACTTACACTGTTACCCCACCAAGTTACTCCCCGACCACACACACTTACACTGTTACCCCACCAAGTTACTCCCCCACCTCACACACACTTACACTGTTACCCCACCAAGTTACTCCCCCACCACACACACACTTATACTGTTACCCCACCAAGTTACTTCCCCATCACACACACACACACTTAAACTGTTACCCCACCAAGTTATTCCCCCACCACACACACACACACTTACACTGTTACCCCATCAAATTACTCCCCCACCACACACACACTTATACTGTTACCCCACCAAGTTACTTCCCCATCACACACACTTACACTGTTACCCCACCAAGTTACATCCCATCACACACACACTTACACTGCTAACCCACCAAGTTACTCCCCCACCACACACACACACAGTTATACTGTTACCCCACCAACTTACTTCCACATCACACACACATTTACACTGTTACCCCACCAAGTTACTCCTCCACCACACACACACACACACTTACACTGTTGCCCAACCAAGTTACTCCCCCACTACACACACACACTTACACTGCTACCCCACCAAGTTGCTCCCCGACCACACACACACTTACACTGTTACCCCACCAAGTTACTCCCCCACCACACACAGATTACACTGTTACACCACCAAGTTACTCCCCCACCACACTGACACACAGTTATACTGTTACCCCACCAAGTTACTTCCCCATCACACACACACTTACACTGTTAACCCACCAAGTTACTCCCCCACCACACACACACTTATACTGTTACCCCACCAAGTTACTCCCCCACCACACACACAAACACACTTACAATGTTACCCACCTAGTTACTTCCCCATCACACATACTCACATACTTATACTGTTACCCCATCAAGTTACTTCCCCATCACACACACTTACACTGTTACCCCACCAAGTTACTTCCCCATCACACACACACACACACTTACACTGTTTTCCCACCATGTTACTCAACCACCAAACACACACACACTTACACTGTTACCCCACCAACTTACTCCCCCACCACACACACGCACACTTATACTGTTAACCCACCAAGTTACTCCCCCACCACACACACAAACACTTACACTGTTACCCCACCAAGTTACTCAACCACCACACACACACACACTTACACTGTTACTCCACCAAGTTACTCCCCCACCACACACACACACACTTATACTGTTACCCCACCAAGTTACTCCCCCACCACACACACAAACACACTTACAATGTTACACCACCAAGTTACTTCCCCATCACACATACTCACATACTTATACTGTTACCACAAAAAGTTACTACCCCATCACACACACTTACACTGTTACCCCACCAAGTTACTCCCCCACCACACACACGCTTACACTGTTACCCCACCAAGTTACTCCCCCACCACACACACACAAACACACACACACACTTACACTGTTACCCCACCAAGTTACACCCCCACCACACACACACACACTTACACTGTTACCCCACCAAGTTACTTCCCCATCACACACACTTACACTGTTACCCCACCAAGTTACACCCCCACCACACACACACTTACACTGCTACCCCACCAAGTTACTTCCCCATCACACACACTTACACTGTTACCCCACCAAGTTACTCCCCCACCGCACACACACTTACACTGTTACCCCGCCAAGTTACTTCCCCATCACACACACTTACACTGTTACCCCGCCAATTTACTTCCCCATCACACACACACACTTACACTGTTACCCCACCAAGTTACTTCCCCATCACACACACTTACACTGTTACCACACCAAATGACTTCCCCATCACACACACACACTTACAATGTTACCCCACCAAGTTACTTCCCCATCACACATTTATTTATTTATTTATTAACAGTTATTTATATAGCGCACACATATTCCGCAGCGCTTTACAGAGAGAATATTTGGCCATTCACATCAGTCCCTGCCCCAGTGGAGCTTACAATCTATATTCCCTATCACATGCACACACACCTACACACACAGGTTAATTTTTTTTTGTGGGGAACCAATTAACCTACCAGTATATTTTTCGATACTCACATACTTATACTGTTACCACACCAAGTTACTTCCCCATCACACACACTTACACTGTTACCCCACCAAGTTACTTCCCCATCACACACACACACACTTACACTGTTACCCCACCAAGTTATTCCCCCACCACACACACACACACTTACACTGTTACCCCATCAAATTACTCCCCCACCACACACACACTTATACTGTTACCCCACCAAGTTACTTCCCCTTCACACACACTTACACTGTTACCCCACCAAGTTACATCCCCATCACACACACACTTACACTGCTAACCCACCAAGTTACTCCCCCACCACACACACACAGTTATACTGTTACCCCACCAACTTACTTCCACATCACACACACACAGTTACACTGTTACCCCACCAAGTTACTCCTCCACCACACACACACACACACTTACACTGTTACCCAATCAAATTACTCCCCCACCACACACACACTTATACTGTTATCCCACCAAGTTACTTCCCCATCACACACACTTACACTGTTACCCCACCAAGTTACTTCCCCATCACACACACACTTACACTGTTACCCCACCAAGTTACACCCCCACCACACACACAAACACACTTACAATGTTACCCCACCAAGATACTTCCCCATCACACATACTCACATACTTATACTGTTACCACACCAAGTTACTTCCCCATCACACACACTTACACTGTTACCCCACCAAGTTACTCCCCCACCACACACACACTTATACTGTTACCCCACCAAGTTACTCCCCCACCACACACACACACACACACACACACACACTTACACTGTTACCCCACCAAGTTACACCCCCACCACACACACACTCTTACACTGTTACCCCACCAAGTTACTTCCCCATCACACACACTTACACTGTTACCCCACCAAGTTACACCCCCACCACACACACACTTACACTGCTACCCCACCAAGTTACTTCCCCATCACACACACTTACACTGTTACCCCACCAAGTTACTCCACCACCACACACACGCACACTTATACTGTTACCCCACCAAGTTACTTCCCCATCACACACACACACACACTTACACTGTTACTCCACCAATTTACTCCCCCACCACACACACACTTACACTGTTACTCCACCAAGTTACTCCCCCACCACACACACACTTACACTGTTACCCCACCAAGTTACACCCCCACCACACAGACACACTCAATTATACTGTTACCCAACAAAGTTACTCCCCCCACACACACTTACACTGTTACCCCACCAAGTTACTCCCCGACCACACACACTTACACTGTTACCCCACCAAGTTACTCCCCCACCTCACACACACTTACACTGTTACCCCACCAAGTTACTCCCCCACCACACACACACTTATACTGTTACCCCACCAAGTTACTTCCCCATCACACACACACACACTTAAACTGTTACCCCACCAAGTTATTCCCCCACCACACACACACACACTTACACTGTTACCCCATCAAATTACTCCCCCACCACACACACACTTATACTGTTACCCCACCAAGTTACTTCCCCATCACACACACTTACACTGTTACCCCACCAAGTTACATCCCATCACACACACACTTACACTGCTAACCCACCAAGTTACTCCCCCACCACACACACACACACAGTTATACTGTTACCCCACCAACTTACTTCCACATCACACACACATTTACACTGTTACCCCACCAAGTTACTCCTCCACCACACACACACACACACTTACACTGTTGCCCAACCAAGTTACTCCCCCACTACACACACACACTTACACTGCTACCCCACCAAGTTGCTCCCCGACCACACACACACTTACACTGTTACCCCACCAAGTTACTCCCCCACCACACACAGATTACACTGTTACACCACCAAGTTACTCCCCCACCACACTGACACACAGTTATACTGTTACCCCACCAAGTTACTTCCCCATCACACACACACTTACACTGTTAACCCACCAAGTTACTCCCCCACCACACACACACTTATACTGTTACCCCACCAAGTTACTCCCCCACCACACACACAAACACACTTACAATGTTACCCACCTAGTTACTTCCCCATCACACATACTCACATACTTATACTGTTACCCCATCAAGTTACTTCCCCATCACACACACTTACACTGTTACCCCACCAAGTTACTTCCCCATCACACACACACACACACTTACACTGTTTTCCCACCATGTTACTCAACCACCAAACACACACACACTTACACTGTTACCCCACCAACTTACTCCCCCACCACACACACGCACACTTATACTGTTAACCCACCAAGTTACTCCCCCACCACACACACAAACACTTACACTGTTACCCCACCAAGTTACTCAACCACCACACACACACACACTTACACTGTTACTCCACCAAGTTACTCCCCCACCACACACACACACACTTATACTGTTACCCCACCAAGTTACTCCCCCACCACACACACAAACACACTTACAATGTTACACCACCAAGTTACTTCCCCATCACACATACTCACATACTTATACTGTTACCACAAAAAGTTACTACCCCATCACACACACTTACACTGTTACCCCTCCAAGTTACTCCCCCACCACACACACGCTTACACTGTTACCCCACCAAGTTACTCCCCAACCACACACACACAAACACACACACACACTTACACTGTTACCCCACCAAGTTACACCCCCACCACACACACACACACTTACACTGTTACCCCACCAAGTTACTTCCCCATCACACTCACTTACACTGTTACCCCACCAAGTTACACCCCCACCACACACACACTTACACTGCTACCCCACCAAGTTACTTCCCCATCACACACACTTACACTGTTACCCCACCAAGTTACTCCCCCACCGCACACACACTTACACTGTTACCCCGCCAAGTTACTTCCCCATCACACACACTTACACTGTTACCCCACCAATTTATTTCCCCATCACACACACACACTTACACTGTTACCCCACCAAGTTACTTCCCCATCACACACACTTACACTGTTACCACACCAAATGACTTCCCCATCACACACACACACTTACAATGTTACCCCACCAAGTTACTTCCCCATCACACATTTATTTATTTATTTATTAACAGTTATTTATATAGCGCACACATATTCCGCAGCGCTTTACAGAGAGAATATTTGGCCATTCACATCAGTCCCTGCCCCAGTGGAGCTTACAATCTATATTCCCTATCACATGCACACACACCTACACACACAGGTTAATTTTTTTTTGTGGGGAACCAATTAACCTACCAGTATATTTTTCGATACTCACATACTTATACTGTTACCACACCAAGTTACTTCCCCATCACACACACTTACACTGTTACCCCACCAAGTTACTTCCCCATCACACACACACACACTTACACTGTTACCCCACCAAGTTATTCCCCCACCACACACACACACACTTACACTGTTACCCCATCAAATTACTCCCCCACCACACACACACTTATACTGTTACCCCACCAAGTTACTTCCCCTTCACACACACTTACACTGTTACCCCACCAAGTTACATCCCCATCACACACACACTTACACTGCTAACCCACCAAGTTACTCCCCCACCACACACACACAGTTATACTGTTACCCCACCAACTTACTTCCACATCACACACACACAGTTACACTGTTACCCCACCAAGTTACTCCTCCACCACACACACACACACACTTACACTGTTGCCCAACCAAGTTACTCCCCCACTACAAACACACACTTACACTGCTACCCCACCAAGTTGCTCCCCGACCACACACACACTTACACTGTTACCCCACCAAGTTACTCCCCACCACACACAGACTTACACTGTTACACCACCAAGTTACTCCCCCACCACACTGACACACAGTTATACTGTTACCCCACCAAGTTACTTCCCCATCACACACACACTTACACTGTTAACCCACCAAGTTACTCCCCCACCACACACACACTTATACTGTTACCCCACCAAGTTACTCCCCCACCACACACACAAACACACTTACAATGTTACCCACCTAGTTACTTCCCCATCACACATACTCACATACTTATACTGTTACCCCATCAAGTTACTTCCCCATCACACACACTTACACTGTTACCCCACCAAATTACTTCCCCATCACACACACACACACTTACACTGTTACCCCACCAAGTTACTCAACCACCACACACACACACACTTACACTGTTACCCCACCAACTTACTCCCCCACCACACACACGCACACTTATACTGTTACCCCACCAAGTTACTCCCCCACCACACACACAAACACTTACACTGTTACCCCACCAAGTTACTCAACCACCACACACACACACACTTACACTGTTACCCTACCAAGTTACTGCCCCACCACACACACACACACTTATACAGTTACCCCACCAAGTTACTCCCACACCACACACACAAACACACTTACAATGTTACACCACCAAGTTACTTCCCCATCACACATACTCACATACTTATACTGTTACCACAAAAAGTTACTTCCCCATCACACACACTTACACTGTTACCCCACCAAGTTACTCCCCCACCACACACACGCTTACACTGTTACCCCACCAAGTTACTCCCCCACCACACACACACAAACACACACACACACACTTACAATGTTACCCCACCAAGTTACACCCCCACCACACACACACACACTTACACTGTTACCCCACCAAGGTACTTCCCCATCACACACACTTACACTGTTACCCCACCAAGTTACACCCCCACCACACACACACTTACACTGCTACCCCACCAAGTTACTTCCCCATCACACACACTTACACTGTTACCCCACCAAGTTACTCCTCCACCGCACACACACTTACACTGTTACCCCGCCAAGTTACTTCCCCATCACACACACTTACACTGTTACCCCGCCAAGTTACTTCCCCATCACACACACACACTTACACTGTTACCCCACCAAGTTACTTCCCCATCACACACACTTACACTGTTACCACACCAAGTGACTTCCCCATCACACACACACTTACACTGCTACCCCACCAAGTTACTCCCCCACCACACACACTTACACTGTTAACCCACCAAGTTACTCCCCCACCACACACACACACGTACACTGTTACCCCACCAAGTTACTTCCCCATCACACACACACTTACACTGTTACTCCACCAAGCTACTCCCCCACCACAAACACTTACACTGTTACCCCACCAAGTTACTCCCCCACCACACACACTTACACTGTTACCCCACCAAGTTACTCCCCCACCACACACACACACACGTACACTGTTACCCCACCAAGTTACTTCCCCATCACACACACACACACTTACACTGTTACTCCACCAAGTTACTCCCCCACCACACACACACTTACACTGTTACTCCACCAAGTTACTCCCCCACCACACACACACTTACACTGTTACCCCACCAAGTTACACCCCCACCACACAGACACACACTCACTTATACTGTAACCCCACAAAGTTACTCCCCCCGCACACACTTACACTGTTACCCCACCAAGTTACTCCCCGACCACACACACTTACACTGTTACCACACCAAGTTACTCCCCCACCACACACACACTTATACTGTTACCCCACCAAGTTACTTCCCCATCACACACACACACTTACACTGTTACCCCAAGTTATTCCCCCACCACACACACACACACTTACACTGTTACCCCATCAAATTAGTCCCCCACCACACACACACTTATACTGTTACCCCACCAAGTTACTTCCCCATCACACACACTTACACTGTTACCCCACCAAGTTACTTCCCCATCACACACACACTTACACTGCTACCCCACCAAGTTACTCCCACACCACACACACACACAGTTATACTGTTACCCCACCAAGTTACTTCCACATCACACACACACACACACTTACACTGTTACCCCACCAAGTTACTCCTCCACCACACACACACACAAACACTTACACTGTTGCCCAACCAAGTTACTCCCCCACTACACACACACACTTACACTGTTACCCCACAAAGTTACTCCCCGAACACACACACACTTACACTGTTACCCCACCAAGGTCCTCCCCCACCACACACACACTTACACTGTTACACCACCAAGTTACTCCACCACCACACTCACACACACTTATACTGTTACCCCACCAAGTTACTTCCCCATCACACACACACTTACACTGTTAACCCACCAAGTTACTCCCCCACCACACACACACTTATACTGGTACCCCACCAAGTTACTCCCCCACCACACACACACAGACACACTTACAATGTTACCCCACCAAGTTACTTCCCCATCACACATACTCACATACTTACACTGTTACCACACCAAGTTACTTCCCCATCACACACACTTACACTGTTACCCCACCAAGTTACTTCCCCATCACACACACACACACTTACACTGTTACCCCACCAAGTTACTCAACCACCACACACACACACACACTTACACTGTTACCCCAAAAAGTTACTCCCCCACAACACACACGCACACTTATACTGTTACCCCACCAAGTTACTTCCCCATCACGCACACTTATACTGTTACCCCACCAAGTTACTCCCCCACCACACACACAAACACACTTACAATGTTACCCCACCAAGTTACTTCCCCGTCACACATACTCACACACACTTACACTGTTACCCCACCAAGTTACTCCCCCACCACACACACACACTTACACTGTTACCCCACCAAGTTACTTCCCCATCACACACACACACTTACACAGTTACCCCACCAAGTTACTCCCCCACCACACACACAAACACACTTACAATGTTACCCCACCAAGTTACTTCCCCATCACACATACTCACATACTTATACTGTTACCACACCAAGTTACTTCCCTATCACACACACTTACACTGTTACCCCACCAAGTTACTTCCCCATCACACACACACACACACTTACACTGTTACCCCACCAAGTTACTCAACCACCACACACACACACACACACTTACACTGTTACCCCACCAAGTTACTCCCCCACCACACACACGCACACTTATACTGTTACCCCACCATGTTACTCCCCCACCACACACACAAACACACTTACAATGTTACCCCACCAAGTTACTTCCCCATCACACATACTCACACACACTTACACTGTTACCCCACCAAGTTACTCCCCCACCACACACACACACTTACACTGTTACCCCACCAAGTTACTCCCCCACCCCACACACACTTATACTGTTACCCCACCAAGTTACTCCCCCACCACACACACAAACACACTTACAATGTTACCTCACCAAGTTACTTCCCCATCACACATACTCACATACTTATACTGTTACCCCATCAAGTTACTTCCCCATCACACACACTTACACTGTTACCCCACCAAGTTACTTCCCCATCACACACACACACACTTACACTGTTACCCCACCAAGTTACTCAACCACCACACACACACACACACTTACACTGTTACCCCACCAAGTTACTCCCCCACCACACACACGCACACTTGTACTGTTACCCCACCAAGTTACTCCCCCACCACACACACACTTACACTGTTACACCACCAAGTTACTCCCCCACCACACTCACACAGACTTATACTGTTACCCCACCAAGTTACTTCCCCATCACACACACACTTACACTGTTAACCCACCAAGTTACTCCCCCACCACACACACACTTATACTGTTACCCCACCAAGTTACTTCCCCATCACACTTACTCACATACTTATACTGTTACCACACCAAGTTACTTCCCCATCACACACACTTACACTGTTACCCCACCAAGTTACTTCCCCATCACACACACACACACTTACAATGTTACCCCACCAAGTTACTCAACCACCACACACACACACACACTTACACTGTTACCCCACCAAGTTACTCCCCCACAACACACACGCACACTTATACTGTTACCCCACCAAGTTACTTCCCCATCACACACACGCACGCTTATACTGTTACCCCACCAAGTTACTCCCCCACCACACACACAAACACACTTACAATGTTACCCCACCAAGTTACTTCCCCATCACACATACTCACACACACTTACACTGTTACCCCACCAAGTTACTCCCCCACCACACACACACACTTACACTGTTACCCAACCAAGTTACTTCCCCATCACACACACACACTTACACTGTTACCCCACCAAGTTACTCCCCCACCACACACACAAACACACTTACAATGTTACCCCACCAAGTTACTTCCCCATCACACATACTCACATACTTATACTGTTACCACACCAAGTTACTTCCCCATCACACACACTTACACTGTTACCCCACCAAGTTACATCCCCATCACTCACACACACACTTACACTGTTACCCCACCAAGTTACTCAACCACCACACACACGCACACTTATACTGTTACCCCACCAAGTTACTCCCCCACCACACACACAAACACACTTACAATGTTACCCCACCAAGTTACTTCCCCATCACACACACACTTACACTGTTACCCCACCAAGTTACTCCCCCACCACACACATGCACACTTATACTGTTACCCCACCAACTTACTTCCCCATCACACACACGCACAATTATACTGTTACTCCACCAAGTTACTCCCCCATCACACACACAAACAAACTTACAATGTTACCCCACCAAGTTACTTCCCCATCACACATACTCACACACACTTACAGTGTTACCCCACCAAGTTACTCCCCCACCACACACACACTAACACTGTTACCCCACCAAGTTACTTCCCCATCACGCACACACTTACACTGTTACCCCACCAAGTTACTCCCCCACCACACACACACACACACTTATACTGTTACCCAACCAAGTTACTCCCCCCCAACACACACAAACACTTATACTGTTACCACACCAAGTTACTCCCCGTCCACAAACACACACTTACACTGTTACCCCACCAAGTTACTCCCCCACCACACACACAAACTTACACTGTTACCCCACCAAGTTACTTCCCCATCACACACACACTTACACTGTTACCCCACCAAGTTACTCCCCCACCACACACACACTTATACTGTTACCCCACCAAGTTACTCCCCCACCACACACACAAACACACTTACAATGTTACCCACCAAGTTACTTCCCCATCACACATACTCACATACTTATACTGTTACCCCATCAAGTTACTTCCCCATCACACACACTTACACTGTTACCCCACCAAGTTACTCCCCCACCACACACACACTTATACTGTTACCCCACCAAGTTACTCCCCCACCACACACACAAACACACTTACAATGTTACCCACCAAGTTACTTCCCCATCACACATACTCACATACTAATACTGTTACCCCACCAAGTTACTTCCCCATCACACACACACACTTACACTGTTACCCCACCAAGTTACTCAACCACCACACACACACACACACATACACTGTTACCCCACCAACTTACTCCCCCACCACACACATGCACACTTATACTGTTACCCCACCAAGTTACTCCCCCACCACACACACACTTACACTGTTACCCCACCAAGTTACTCCCCCACCACATACACGAACACTTATACTGTTACCCCACCAAGTTACTCCCCCACCACACACACAAACACACTTACAATGTTACCCCACCAAGTTACTTCCCCATCCCACATACTCACATACTTATACTGTTACCACACCAAGTTACTTCCCCATCACACACACTTACACTGTTACCCCACCAAGTTACTCCCCCACCACACAAACACTTACACTTTTACCCCACCAAGTTACTTCCCCATCACACACACTTACACTGTTACCCCACCAAGTTACACCCCCACCACACACACACTTACACTGCTACCCCACCAAGTTACTTCCCCATCACACACTCTTACACTGTTACCCCACCAAGTTACTCCCCCACCACACACACGCACACTTATACTGTTACCCCACCAAGTTACTTCCCCATCACACACACACACACACTTATACTGTTACTCCACCAAGTTACTCCCCCACCACACACACTCCCCCACCACGCACACACTTACACTGTTACCCCACCAAGTTACACCCCCACCACACAGACACACACTCACTTATACTGTTACCCCACAAAGTTACTCCCCCCACACACACTTACACTGTTACCCCACCAAGTTACTCCCCGACCACACACACTTACACTGTTACCACACCAAGTTACTCCCCCACCTCACACACACTTACACTGTTACCCCACCAAGTTACTCCCCCACCACACACACACTTATACTGTTACCCCACCAAGTTACTTCCCCATCACACACACTTACACTGTTACCCCACCAAGTTACTTCCCCATCACACACACACTTACACTGCTACCCCACCAAGTTACTCCCCCACCACACACACACACAGTTAAACTGTTACCCCACCAAGTTACTTCCACATCACACACACACACACACTTACACTGTTACCCCACCAAGTTACTCCTCCACCACACACACACGCACACTAACACTGTTGCCCAACAAAGTTACTCCCCCACTACTCACACACACTTACACTGTTAACCCACCAAGTAACTCCCCCACCACACACACACTTATACTGTTACCCCACCAAGTTACTCCCCCACCACACACACAAACACACTTACAATGTTACCCCACCAAGTTACTTCCCCATCACACATACTCACATACTTATACTGTTACCACACCAAGTTACTTCCCCATCACACACACATACACTGTTACCCCACGAAGTTACTTCACCATCACAAACACACACACTTACACTGTTACCCCACCAAGTTACTCAACCACCACACACACACACACACACACTTACACTGTTACCCCACCAAGTTACTCCCAAACAACACACATGCACACTTATACTGTTACCCCACCAAGTTACTTTCCCATCACACACACGTACACTTATACTGTTACCCCACCAAGTTACTCCTCCACCACACACACAAACACACTTACAATGTTTCACCACCAAGTTACTTCCCCATCACACATACTCACAAACACTTACACTGTTACCCCACCAAGTTACTCCCCCACCACACACACACACTTACACTGTTACCCAACCAAGTCACTTCCCCATCACACACACACACTTACACTTACCCCACCAAGTTAATCCCCCACCACACACACAAACACACTTACACTGTTACCCCACCAAGTTACTTCCCCATCACGCACACACTTACACTGTTACCAACCAAGTTACTCCCCCACCACACACACACACACACTTATACTGTTACCCAACCAAGTTACTCCCCCCCACACACACACACACACTTATACTGTTACCCCACCAAGTTACTCCCCGTCCACACACACACTTACACTGTTACCCCACCAAGTTACTCCCCCACCACACACACAAACTTACACTGTTACCCCACCAAGTTACTTCCCCATCACACACACACTTACACTGTTACCCCACCAAGTTACTTCCCCACCACACACACACTTATACTGTTACCCCACCAAGTTACTCCCCCACCACACACACAAACACACTTACAATGTTACCCACCAAGTTACTTCCCCATCACACATACTCACATACTTATACTGTTACCCCATCAAGTTACTTCCCCATCACACACACTTACACTGTTACCCCACCAAGTTACTTCCCCATCACACACACACACTTACACTGTTACCCCACCAAGTTACTCAACCACCACACACACACACATACACTGTTACCCCACCAACTTACTCCCCCACCACACACACGCACACTTATACTGTTACCCCACCAAGTTACTCCCCCACCACACACACAAACACTTACACTGTTACCCCACCAAGTTACTCAACCACCACACACACACTTACACTGTTACCCCACCAAGTTACTCCCCCACCACACACACGCACACTTATACTGTTACCCCACCAAGTTACTCCCCCACCACACACACAAACACACTTACAATGTTACCCCACCAAGTTACTTCCCCATCACACATACTCACACACACTTACACTGTTACCCCACCAAGTTACTCCACCACCACACACACACACTTACACTGTTACCCCACCAAGTTACTTCCCCATCACACACACTTACACTGTTACCCCACCAAGTTACTCCCCCACCACACACACACTTATACTGTTACCCCACCAAGTTACTCCCCCACCACACACACAAACACACTTACAATGTTACCCCACCAAGTTACTTCCCCATCACACATACTCACATACTTATACAGTTACCCCATCAAGTTACTTCCCCATCACACACACTTACACTGTTACCCCACCAAGTTACTTCCCCATCACACACACACACACTTACACTGTTACCCCACCTAGTTACTCAACCACCACACACACACTTACACTGTTACCCCACCAAGTTACTCCCCCACCACACACACGCACACTTATACTGTTACCCCACCAAGTTACTCCCCCACCACACACACACTTACACTGTTACACCACCAAGTTACTCCCCCACCACACTCACACACACTTATACTGTTACCCCACCAAGTTACTCCACCACCACACACACACTTACACTGTTACACCACCAAGTTACTCCCCCACCACACTCACACACACTTATACTGTTACCCCACCAAGTTACTTCCCCATCACACGCACACTTACACTGTTAACCCACCAAGTTACTCCCCCACCACACACACAAACACACTTACAATGTTACCCCACCAAGTTACTTCCCCATCACACATACTCACATACTTATACTGTGACCACACCAAGTTACTTCCCCATCACACACACTTACACTGTTACCCCACCAAGTTACTTCCCCATCACACACACACACTTACACTGTTACCCCACCAAGTTACTCAACCACCACACACACACACACACTTACACTGTTACCCCAAAAAGTTACTCCCCCACAACACACACGCACACTTATACTGTTACCCCACCAAGTTACTTCCCCATCACGCACACTTATACTGTTACCCCACCAAGTTACTCCCCCACCACACACACAAACACACTTACAATGTTACCCCACCAAATTACTTCCCCGTCACACATACTCACACACACTTACACTGTTACCCCACCAAGTTACTCCCCCACCACACACACACACTTACACTGTTACTCCACCAAGTTACTTCCCCATCACACACACACACTTACACAGTTACCCCACCAAGTTACTCCCCCACCACACACACAAACACACTTACAATGTTACCCCACCAAGTTACTTCCCCATCACACATACTCACATACTTATACTGTTACCACACCAAGTTACTTCCCTATCACACACACTTACACTGTTACCCCACCAAGTTACTTCCCCATCACACACACACACACTTACACTGTTACCCCACCAAGTTACTCAACCACCACACACACACACACACACTTACACTGTTACCCCACCAAGTTACTCCCCCACCACACACACGCACACTTATACTGTTACCCCACCATGTTACTCCCCCACCACACACACAAACACACTTACAATGTTACCCCACCAAGTTACTTCCCCATCACACATACTCACACACACTTACACTGTTACCCCACCAAGTTACTCCCCCACCACACACACACACTTACACTGTTACCCCACCAAGTTACTCCCCCACCCCACACACACTTATACTGTTACCCCACCAAGTTACTCCCCCACCACACACACAAACACACTTACAATGTTACCTCACCAAGTTACTTCCCCATCACACATACTCACATACTTATACTGTTACCCCATCAAGTTACTTCCCCATCACACACACTTACACTGTTACCCCACCAAGTTACTTCCCCATCACACACACACACACTTACACTGTTACCCCACCAAGTTACTCAACCACCACACACACACACTTACACTGTTACCCCACCAAGTTACTCCCCCACCACACACACGCACACTTGTACTGTTACCCCACCAAGTTACTCCCCCACCACACACACACTTACACTGTTACACCACCAAGTTACTCCCCCACCACACTCACACAGACTTATACTGTTACCCCACCAAGTTACTTCCCCATCACACACACACTTACACTGTTAACCCACCAAGTTACTCCCCCACCACACACACACTTATACTGTTACCCCACCAAGTTACTTCCCCATCACACTTACTCACATACTTATACTGTTACCACACCAAGTTACTTCCCCATCACACACACTTACACTGTTACCCCACCAAGTTACTTCCCCATCACACACACACACACTTACAATGTTACCCCACCAAGTTACTCAACCACCACACACACACACACACTTACACTGTTACCCCACCAAGTTACTCCCCCACAACACACACGCACACTTATACTGTTACCCCACCAAGTTACTCCCCCACCACACACACACTTACACTGTTACACCACCAAGTTACTCCCCCACCACACTCACACAAACTTATACTGTTACCCCACCAAGTTACTTCCCCATCACACGCACACTTACACTGTTAACCCACCAAGTTACTCCCCCACCACACACACAAACACACTTACAATGTTACCCCACCAAGTTACTACCCCATCACACATACTCACATACTTATACTGTGACCACACCAAGTTACTTCCCCATCACACACACTTACACTGTTACCCCACCAAGTTACTTCCCCATCACACACACACACACTTACACTGTTACCCCACCAAGTTACTCAACCACCACACACACACACACACTTACACTGTTACCCCAAAAAGTTACTCCCCCACAACACACACGCACACTTATACTGTTACCCCACCAAGTTACTTCCCCATCACGCACACTTATACTGTTACCCCACCAAGTTACTCCCCCACCACACACACAAACACACTTACAATGTTACCCCACCAAATTACTTCCCCGTCACACATACTCACACACACTTACACTGTTACCCCACCAAGTTACTCCCCCACCACACACACACACTTACACTGTTACCCCACCAAGTTACTTCCCCATCACACACACACACTTACACAGTTACCCCACCAAGTTACTCCCCCACCACACACACAAACACACTTACAATGTTACCCCACCAAGTTACTTCCCCATCACACATACTCACATACTTATACTGTTACCACACCAAGTTACTTCCCTATCACACACACTTACACTGTTACCCCACCAAGTTACTTCCCCATCACACACACACACACTTACACTGTTACCCCACCAAGTTACTCAACCACCACACACACACACACACACTTACACTGTTACCCCACCAAGTTACTCCCCCACCACACACACGCACACTTATACTGTTACCCCACCATGTTACTCCCCCACCACACACACAAACACACTTACAATGTTACCCCACCAAGTTACTTCCCCATCACACATACTCACACACACTTACACTGTTACCCCACCAAGTTACTCCCCCACCACACACACACACTTACACTGTTACCCCACCAAGTTACTCCCCCACCCCACACACACTTATACTGTTACCCCACCAAGTTACTTCCCCATCACACACACACTTACACTGTTACCCCACCAAGTTACTTCCCCACCACACACACACTTATACTGTTACCCCACCAAGTTACTCCCCCCCACACACACACACACACTTATACTGTTACCCCACCAAGTTACTCCCCGTCCACACACACACTTACACTGTTACCCCACCAAGTTACTCCCCCACCACACACACAAACTTACACTGTTACCCCACCAAGTTACTTCCCCATCACACACACACTTACACTGTTACCCCACCAAGTTACTTCCCCACCACACACACACTTATACTGTTACCCCACCAAGTTACTCCCCCACCACACACACAAACACACTTACAATGTTACCCACCAAGTTACTTCCCCATCACACATACTCACATACTTATACTGTTACCCCATCAAGTTACTTCCCCATCACACACACTTACACTGTTACCCCACCAAGTTACTTCCCCATCACACACACACACTTACACTGTTACCCCACCAAGTTACTCAACCACCACACACACACACATACACTGTTACCCCACCAACTTACTCCCCCACCACACACACGCACACTTATACTGTTACCCCACCAAGTTACTCCCCCACCACACACACAAACACTTACACTGTTACCCCACCAAGTTACTCAACCACCACACACACACTTACACTGTTACCCCACCAAGTTACTCCCCCACCACACACACGCACACTTATACTGTTACCCCACCAAGTTACTCCCCCACCACACACACAAACACACTTACAATGTTACCCCACCAAGTTACTTCCCCATCACACATACTCACACACACTTACACTGTTACCCCACCAAGTTACTCCACCACCACACACACACACTTACACTGTTACCCCACCAAGTTACTTCCCCATCACACACACTTACACTGTTACCCCACCAAGTTACTCCCCCACCACACACACACTTATACTGTTACCCCACCAAGTTACTCCCCCACCACACACACAAACACACTTACAATGTTACCCCACCAAGTTACTTCCCCATCACACATACTCACATACTTATACAGTTACCCCATCAAGTTACTTCCCCATCACACACACTTACACTGTTACCCCACCAAGTTACTTCCCCATCACACACACACACACTTACACTGTTACCCCACCTAGTTACTCAACCACCACACACACACTTACACTGTTACCCCACCAAGTTACTCCCCCACCACACACACGCACACTTATACTGTTACCCCACCAAGTTACTCCCCCACCACACACACACTTACACTGTTACACCACCAAGTTACTCCCCCACCACACTCACACACACTTATACTGTTACCCCACCAAGTTACTCCACCACCACACACACACTTACACTGTTACACCACCAAGTTACTCCCCCACCACACTCACACACACTTATACTGTTACCCCACCAAGTTACTTCCCCATCACACGCACACTTACACTGTTAACCCACCAAGTTACTCCCCCACCACACACACAAACACACTTACAATGTTACCCCACCAAGTTACTTCCCCATCACACATACTCACATACTTATACTGTGACCACACCAAGTTACTTCCCCATCACACACACTTACACTGTTACCCCACCAAGTTACTTCCCCATCACACACACACACTTACACTGTTACCCCACCAAGTTACTCAACCACCACACACACACACACACTTACACTGTTACCCCAAAAAGTTACTCCCCCACAACACACACGCACACTTATACTGTTACCCCACCAAGTTACTTCCCCATCACGCACACTTATACTGTTACCCCACCAAGTTACTCCCCCACCACACACACAAACACACTTACAATGTTACCCCACCAAATTACTTCCCCGTCACACATACTCACACACACTTACACTGTTACCCCACCAAGTTACTCCCCCACCACACACACACACTTACACTGTTACTCCACCAAGTTACTTCCCCATCACACACACACACTTACACAGTTACCCCACCAAGTTACTCCCCCACCACACACACAAACACACTTACAATGTTACCCCACCAAGTTACTTCCCCATCACACATACTCACATACTTATACTGTTACCACACCAAGTTACTTCCCTATCACACACACTTACACTGTTACCCCACCAAGTTACTTCCCCATCACACACACACACACTTACACTGTTACCCCACCAAGTTACTCAACCACCACACACACACACACACACTTACACTGTTACCCCACCAAGTTACTCCCCCACCACACACACGCACACTTATACTGTTACCCCACCATGTTACTCCCCCACCACACACACAAACACACTTACAATGTTACCCCACCAAGTTACTTCCCCATCACACATACTCACACACACTTACACTGTTACCCCACCAAGTTACTCCCCCACCACACACACACACTTACACTGTTACCCCACCAAGTTACTCCCCCACCCCACACACACTTATACTGTTACCCCACCAAGTTACTCCCCCACCACACACACAAACACACTTACAATGTTACCTCACCAAGTTACTTCCCCATCACACATACTCACATACTTATACTGTTACCCCATCAAGTTACTTCCCCATCACACACACTTACACTGTTACCCCACCAAGTTACTTCCCCATCACACACACACACACTTACACTGTTACCCCACCAAGTTACTCAACCACCACACACACACACTTACACTGTTACCCCACCAAGTTACTCCCCCACCACACACACGCACACTTGTACTGTTACCCCACCAAGTTACTCCCCCACCACACACACACTTACACTGTTACACCACCAAGTTACTCCCCCACCACACTCACACAGACTTATACTGTTACCCCACCAAGTTACTTCCCCATCACACACACACTTACACTGTTAACCCACCAAGTTACTCCCCCACCACACACACACTTATACTGTTACCCCACCAAGTTACTTCCCCATCACACTTACTCACATACTTATACTGTTACCACACCAAGTTACTTCCCCATCACACACACTTACACTGTTACCCCACCAAGTTACTTCCCCATCACACACACACACACTTACAATGTTACCCCACCAAGTTACTCAACCACCACACACACACACACACTTACACTGTTACCCCACCAAGTTACTCCCCCACAACACACACGCACACTTATACTGTTACCCCACCAAGTTACTCCCCCACCACACACACACTTACACTGTTACACCACCAAGTTACTCCCCCACCACACTCACACAAACTTATACTGTTACCCCACCAAGTTACTTCCCCATCACACGCACACTTACACTGTTAACCCACCAAGTTACTCCCCCACCACACACACAAACACACTTACAATGTTACCCCACCAAGTTACTACCCCATCACACATACTCACATACTTATACTGTGACCACACCAAGTTACTTCCCCATCACACACACTTACACTGTTACCCCACCAAGTTACTTCCCCATCACACACACACACACTTACACTGTTACCCCACCAAGTTACTCAACCACCACACACACACACACACTTACACTGTTACCCCAAAAAGTTACTCCCCCACAACACACACGCACACTTATACTGTTACCCCACCAAGTTACTTCCCCATCACGCACACTTATACTGTTACCCCACCAAGTTACTCCCCCACCACACACACAAACACACTTACAATGTTACCCCACCAAATTACTTCCCCGTCACACATACTCACACACACTTACACTGTTACCCCACCAAGTTACTCCCCCACCACACACACACACTTACACTGTTACCCCACCAAGTTACTTCCCCATCACACACACACACTTACACAGTTACCCCACCAAGTTACTCCCCCACCACACACACAAACACACTTACAATGTTACCCCACCAAGTTACTTCCCCATCACACATACTCACATACTTATACTGTTACCACACCAAGTTACTTCCCTATCACACACACTTACACTGTTACCCCACCAAGTTACTTCCCCATCACACACACACACACTTACACTGTTACCCCACCAAGTTACTCAACCACCACACACACACACACACACTTACACTGTTACCCCACCAAGTTACTCCCCCACCACACACACGCACACTTATACTGTTACCCCACCATGTTACTCCCCCACCACACACACAAACACACTTACAATGTTACCCCACCAAGTTACTTCCCCATCACACATACTCACACACACTTACACTGTTACCCCACCAAGTTACTCCCCCACCACACACACACACTTACACTGTTACCCCACCAAGTTACTCCCCCACCCCACACACACTTATACTGTTACCCCACCAAGTTACTCCCCCACCACACACACAAACACACTTACAATGTTACCTCACCAAGTTACTTCCCCATCACACATACTCACATACTTATACTGTTACCCCATCAAGTTACTTCCCCATCACACACACTTACACTGTTACCCCACCAAGTTACTTCCCCATCACACACACACACACTTACACTGTTACCCCACCAAGTTACTCAACCACCACACACACACACACACTTACACTGTTACACCACCAAGTTACTCCCCCACCACACTCACACAGACTTATACTGTTACCCCACCAAGTTACTTCCCCATCACACACACACTTACACTGTTAACCCACCAAGTTACTCCCCCACCACACACACACTTATACTGTTACCCCACCAAGTTACTTCCCCATCACACTTACTCACATACTTATACTGTTACCACACCAAGTTACTTCCCCATCACACACACTTACACTGTTACCCCACCAAGTTACTTCCCCATCACACACACACACACTTACAATGTTACCCCACCAAGTTACTCAACCACCACACACACACACACACTTACACTGTTACCCCACCAAGTTACTCCCCCACAACACACACGCACACTTATACTGTTACCCCACCAAGTTACTTCCCCATCACACACACGCACGCTTATACTGTTACCCCACCAAGTTACTCCCCCACCACACACACAAACACACTTACAATGTTACCCCACCAAGTTACTTCCCCATCACACATACTCACACACACTTACACTGTTACCCCACCAAGTTACTCCCCCACCACACACACACACTTACACTGTTACCCAACCAAGTTACTTCCCCATCACACACACACACTTACACTGTTACCCCACCAAGTTACTCCCCCACCACACACACAAACACACTTACAATGTTACCCCACCAAGTTACTTCCCCATCACACATACTCACATACTTATACTGTTACCACACCAAGTTACTTCCCCATCACACACACTTACACTGTTACCCCACCAAGTTACATCCCCATCACTCACACACACACTTACACTGTTACCCCACCAAGTTACTCAACCACCACACACACGCACACTTATACTGTTACCCCACCAAGTTACTCCCCCACCACACACACAAACACACTTACAATGTTACCCCACCAAGTTACTTCCCCATCACACACACACTTACACTGTTACCCCACCAAGTTACTCCCCCACCACACAAACACTTACACTTTTACCCCACCAAGTTACTTCCCCATCACACACACTTACACTGTTACCCCACCAAGTTACACCCCCACCACACACACACTTACACTGCTACCCCACCAAGTTACTTCCCCATCACACACTCTTACACTGTTACCCCACCAAGTTACTCCCCCACCACACACATGCACACTTATACTGTTACCCCACCAAGTTACTTCCCCATCACACACACACACACACTTATACTGTTACTCCACCAAGTTACTCCCCCACCACACACACTCCCCCACCACGCACACACTTACACTGTTACCCCACCAAGTTACACCCCCACCACACAGACACACACTCACTTATACTGTTACCCCACAAAGTTACTCCCCCCACACACACTTACACTGTTACCCCACCAAGTTACTCCCCGACCACACACACTTACACTGTTACCACACCAAGTTACTCCCCCACCTCACACACACTTACACTGTTACCCCACCAAGTTACTCCCCCACCACACACACACTTATACTGTTACCCCACCAAGTTACTTCCCCATCACACACACTTACACTGTTACCCCACCAAGTTACTTCCCCATCACACACACACTTACACTGCTACCCCACCAAGTTACTCCCCCACCACACACACACACAGTTAAACTGTTACCCCACCAAGTTACTTCCACATCACACACACACACACACTTACACTGTTACCCCACCAAGTTACTCCTCCACCACACACACACACGCACACTAACACTGTTGCCCAACAAAGTTACTCCCCCACTACTCACACACACTTACACTGTTAACCCACCAAGTAACTCCCCCACCACACACACACTTATACTGTTACCCCACCAAGTTACTCCCCCACCACACACACAAACACACTTACAATGTTACCCCACCAAGTTACTTCCCCATCACACATACTCACATACTTATACTGTTACCACACCAAGTTACTTCCCCATCACACACACATACACTGTTACCCCACGAAGTTACTTCACCATCACAAACACACACACTTACACTGTTACCCCACCAAGTTACTCAACCACCACACACACACACACACACACTTACACTGTTACCCCACCAAGTTACTCCCAAACAACACACATGCACACTTATACTGTTACCCCACCAAGTTACTTTCCCATCACACACACGTACACTTATACTGTTACCCCACCAAGTTACTCCCCCACCACACACACAAACACACTTACAATGTTACACCACCAAGTTACTTCCCCATCACACATACTCACACACACTTACACTGTTACCCCACCAAGTTACTCCCCCACCACACACACACACTTACACTGTTACCCAACCAAGTTACTTCCCCATCACACACACACACTTACACTTACCCCACCAAGTTAATCCCCCACCACACACACAAACACACTTACACTGTTACCCCACCAAGTTACTTCCCCATCACGCACACACTTACACTGTTACCAACGAAGTTACTCCCCCACCACACACACACACACACTTATACTGTTACCCAACCAAGTTACTCCCCCCCACACACACACACACACTTATACTGTTACCCCACCAAGTTACTCCCCGTCCACACACACACTTACACTGTTACCCCACCAAGTTACTCCCCCACCACACACACAAACTTACACTGTTACCCCACCAAGTTACTTCCCCTTCACACACACACTTACACTGTTACCCCACCAAGTTACTTCCCCACCACACACACACTTATACTGTTACCCCACCAAGTTACTCCCCCACCACACACACAAACACACTTACAATGTTACCCACCAAGTTACTTCCCCATCACACATACTCACATACTTATACTGTTACCCCATCAAGTTACTTCCCCATCACACACACTTACACTGTTACCCCACCAAGTTACTTCCCCATCACACACACACACTTACACTGTTACCCCACCAAGTTACTCAACCACCACACACACACACATACACTGTTACCCCACCAACTTACTCCCCCACCACACACATGCACACTTATACTGTTACCCCACCAAGTTACTCCCCCACCACACACACAAACACTTACACTGTTACCCCACCAAGTTACTCAACCACCACACACACACTTACACTGTTACCCCACCAAGTTACTCCCCCACCACACACACGCACACTTATACTGTTACCCCACCAAGTTACTCCCCCACCACACACACAAACACACTTACAATGTTACCCCACCAAGTTACTTCCCCATCACACATACTCACACACACTTACACTGTTACCCCACCAAGTTACTCCACCACCACACACACACACTTACACTGTTACCCCACCAAGTTACTTCCCCATCACACACACTTACACTGTTACCCCACCAAGTTACTCCCCCACCACACACACACTTATACTGTTACCCCACCAAGTTACTCCCCCACCACACACACAAACACACTTACAATGTTACCCCACCAAGTTACTTCCCCATCACACATACTCACATACTTATACAGTTACCCCATCAAGTTACTTCCCCATCACACACACTTACACTGTTACCCCACCAAGTTACTTCCCCATCACACACACACACACTTACACTGTTACCCCACCTAGTTACTCAACCACCACACACACACACACACTTACACTGTTACCCCACCAAGTTACTCCCCCACCACACACAAAAGCACACTTATACTGTTACCCCACCAAGTTACTCCCCCACCACACACACACTTACACTGTTACACCACCAAGTTACTCCCCCACCACACTCACACACACTTATACTGTTACCCCACCAAGTTACTCCCCCACCACACACACACTTACACTGTTACACCACCAAGTTACTCCCCCACCACACTCACACACACTTATACTGTGACCCCACCAAGTTACTTCCCCATCACACGCACACTTACACTGTTAACCCACCAAGTTACTCCCCCACCACACACACAAACACACTTACAATGTTACCCCACCAAGTTACTTCCCCATCACACATACTCACATACTTATACTGTGACCACACCAAGTTACTTCCCCATCACAAACACTTACACTGTTACCCCACCAAGTTACTTCCCCATCACACACACACACACTTACACTGTTACCCAACCAAGTTACTCAACCACCACACACACACACACACTTACACTGTTACCCCAAAAAGTTACTCCCCCACAACACACACGCACACTTATACTGTTACCCCACCAAGTTACTTCCCCATCACGCACACTTATACTGTTACCCCACCAAGTTACTCCCCCACCACACACACAAACACACTTACAATGTTACCCCACCAAATTACTTCCCCGTCACACATACTCACACACACTTACACTGTTACCCCACCAAGTTACTCCCCCACCACACACACACACTTACACTGTTACCCCACCAAGTTACTTCCCCATCACACACACACACTTACACAGTTAACCCACCAAGTTACTCCCCCACCACACACACAAACACACTTACAATGTTACCCCACCAAGTTACTTCCCCATCACACATACTCACATACTTATACTGTTACCACACCAAGTTACTTCCCTATCACACACACTTACACTGTTACCCCACCAAGTTACTTCCCCATCACACACACACACACTTACACTGTTACCCCACCAAGTTACTCAACCACCACACACACACACACACACTTACACTGTTACCCCACCAAGTTACTCCCCCACCACACACACGCACACTTATACTGTTACCCCACCATGTTACTCCCCCACCACACACACAAACACACTTACAATGTTACCCCACCAAGTTACTTCCCCATCACACATACTCACACACACTTACACTGTTACCCCACCAAGTTACTCCCCCACCACACACACACACTTACACTGTTACCCCACCAAGTTACTCCCCCACCCCACACACACTTATACTGTTACCCCACCAAGTTACTCCCCACCACACACACAAACACACTTACAATGTTACCTCACCAAGTTACTTCCCCATCACACATACTCACATACTTATACTGTTACCCCATCAAGTTACTTCCCCATCACACACACTTACACTGTTACCCCACCAAGTTACTTCCCCATCACACACACACACACTTACACTGTTACCCCACCAAGTTACTCAACCACCACACACACACACACACTTACACTGTTACCCCACCAAGTTACTCCCCCACCACACACACGCACACTTGTACTGTTACCCCACCAAGTTACTCCCCCACCACACACACACTTACACTGTTACACCACCAAGTTACTCCCCCACCACACTCACACAGACTTATACTGTTACCCCACCAAGTTACTTCCCCATCACACACACACTTACACTGTTAACCCACCAAGTTACTCCCCCACCACACACACACTTATACTGTTACCCCACCAAGTTACTTCCCCATCACACTTACTCACATACTTATACTGTTACCACACCAAGTTACTTCCCCATCACACACACTTACACTGTTACCCCACCAAGTTACTTCCCCATCACACACACACACACTTACAATGTTACCCCACCAAGTTACTCAACCACCACACACACACACACACTTACACTGTTACCCCACCAAGTTACTCCCCCACAACACACACGCACACTTATACTGTTACCCCACCAAGTTACTTCCCCATCACACACACGCACGCTTATACTGTTACCCCACCAAGTTACTCCCCCACCACACACACAAACACACTTACAATGTTACCCCACCAAGTTACTTCCCCATCACACATACTCACACACACTTACACTGTTACCCCACCAAGTTACTCCCCCACCACACACACACACTTACACTGTTACCCAACCAAGTTACTTCCCCATCACACACACACACTTACACTGTTACCCCACCAAGTTACTCCCCCACCACACACACAAACACACTTACAATGTTACCCCACCAAGTTACTTCCCCATCACACATACTCACATACTTATACTGTTACCACACCAAGTTACTTCCCCATCACACACACTTACACTGTTACCCCACCAAGTTACATCCCCATCACTCACACACACACTTACACTGTTACCCCACCAAGTTACTCAACCACCACACACACGCACACTTATACTGTTACCCCACCAAGTTACTCCCCCACCACACACACAAACACACTTACAATGTTACCCCACCAAGTTACTTCCCCATCACACATACTCACACACACATACACTGTTACCCCACCAAGTTACTCCCCCACCACACACACACTTATACTGTTACCCCACCAAGTTACTTCCCCATCACACACACACTTACACTGTTACCCCACCAAGTTACTCCCCCACCACACACACGCACACTTATACTGTTACCCCACCAACTTACTTCCCCATCACACACACGCACAATTATACTGTTACCCCACCAAGTTACTCCCCCATCACACACACAAACAAACTTACAATGTTACCCCACCAAGTTACTTTCCCATCACACATACTCACACACACTTACAGTGTTACCCCACCAAGTTACTCCCCCACCACACACACACTAACACTGTTACCCCACCAAGTTACTTCCCCATCACGCACACACTTATACTGTTACCCCACCAAGTTACTCCCCCACCACACACACACACACACTTATACTGTTACCCAACCAAGTTACTCCCCCCCAACACACACAAACACTTATACTGTTACCCCACCAAGTTACTCCCCGTCCACAAACACACACTTACACTGTTACCCCACCAAGTTACTCCCCCACCACACACACAAACTTACACTGTTACCCCAACAAGTTACTTCCCCATCACACACACACTTACACTGTTACCCCACCAAGTTACTCCCCCACCACACACACACTTATACTGTTACCCCACCAAGTTACTCCCCCACCACACACACAAACACACTTACAATGTTACCCACCAAGTTACTTCCCCATCACACATACTCACATACTTATACTGTTACCCCATCAAGTTACTTCCCCATCACACACACTTACACTGTTACCCCACCAAGTTACTCCCCCACCACACACACACTTATACTGTTACCCCACCAAGTTACTCCCCCACCACACACACAAACACACTTACAATGTTACCCACCAAGTTACTTCCCCATCACACATACTCACATACTAATACTGTTACCCCACCAAGTTACTTCCCCATCACACACACACACTTACACTGTTACCCCACCAAGTTACTCAACCACCACACACACACACACACATACACTGTTACCCCACCAACTTACTCCCCCACCACACACATGCACACTTATACTGTTACCCCACCAAGTTACTCCCCCACCACACACACACTTACACTGTTACCCCACCAAGTTACTCCCCCACCACATACACGCACACTTATACTGTTACCCCACCAAGTTACTCCCCCACCACACACACAAACACACTTACAATGTTACCCCACCAAGTTACTTCCCCATCCCACATACTCACATACTTATACTGTTACCACACCAAGTTACTTCCCCATCACACACACTTACACTGTTACCCCACCAAGTTACTCCCCCACCACACAAACACTTACACTTTTACCCCACCAAGTTACTTCCCCATCACACACATTTACACTGTTACCCCACCAAGTTACACCCCCACCACACACACACTTACACTGCTACCCCACCAAGTTACTTCCCCATCACACACTCTTACACTGTTACCCCACCAAGTTACTCCCCCACCACACACACACTAACACTGTTACCCCACCAAGTTACTTCCCCATCACGCACACACTTACACTGTTACCCCACCAAGTTACTCCCCCACCACACACACACACACACTTATACTGTTACCCAACCAAGTTACTCCCCCCCAACACACACAAACACTTATACTGTTACCCCACCAAGTTACTCCCCGTCCACAAACACACACTTACACTGTTACCCCACCAAGTTACTCCCCCACCACACACACAAACTTACACTGTTACCCCAACAAGTTACTTCCCCATCACACACACACTTACACTGTTACCCCACCAAGTTACTCCCCCACCACACACACACTTATACTGTTACCCCACCAAGTTACTCCCCCACCACACACACAAACACACTTACAATGTTACCCACCAAGTTACTTCCCCATCACACATACTCACATACTTATACTGTTACCCCATCAAGTTACTTCCCCATCACACACACTTACACTGTTACCCCACCAATTTACTCCCCCACCACACACACACTTATACTGTTACCCCACCAAGTTACTCCCCCACCACACACACAAACACACTTACAATGTTACCCACCAAGTTACTTCCCCATCACACATACTCACATACTAATACTGTTACCCCACCAAGTTACTTCCCCATCACACACACACACTTACACGGTTACCCCACCAAGTTACTCAACCACCACACACACACACACACACATACACTGTTACCCCACCAACTTACTCCCCCACCACACACATGCACACTTATACTGTTACCCCACCAAGTTACTCCCCCACCACACACACACTTACACTGTTACCCCACCAAGTTACTCCCCCACCACATACACGCACACTTATACTGTTACCCCACCAAGTTACTCCCCCACCACACACACAAACACACTTACAATGTTACCCCACCAAGTTACTTCCCCATCCCACATACTCACATACTTATACTGTTACCACACCAAGTTACTTCCCCATCACACACACTTACACTGTTACCCCACCAAGTTACTCCCCCACCACACAAACACTTACACTTTTACCCCACCAAGTTACTTCCCCATCACACACACTTACACTGTTACCCCACCAAGTTACACCCCCACCACACACACACTTACACTGCTACCCCACCAAGTTACTTCCCCATCACACACTCTTACACTGTTACCCCACCAAGTTACTCCCCCACCACACACACGCACACTTATACTGTTAACCCACCAAGTTACTTCCCCATCACACACACACACACACTTATACTGTTACTCCACCAAGTTACTCCCCCACCACACACACTCCCCCACCACGCACACACTTACACTGTTACCCCACCAAGTTACACCCCCACCACACAGACACACACTCACTTATACTGTTACCCCACAAAGTTACTCCCCCCACACACACTTACACTGTTACCCCACCAAGTTACTCCCCGACCACACACACTTACACTGTTACCACACCAAGTTACTCCCCCACCTCACACACACTAACACACTGTTACCCCACCAAATTACTCCCCCACCACACACACACTTATACTGTTACCCCACCAAGTTACTTCCCCATCACACACACTTACACTGTTACCCCACCAAGTTACTTCCCCATCACACACACACTTACACTGCTACCCCACCAAGTTACTCCCCCACCACACACACACACAGTTATACTGTTACCCCACCAAGTTACTTCCACATCACACACACACACACACTTACACTGTTACCCCACCAAGTTACTCCTCCACCACACACACGCACACTAACACTGTTGCCCAACCAAGTTACTCCCCCACTACTCACACACACTTACACTGTTAACCCACCAAGTAACTCCCCCACCACACACACACTTATACTGTTACCCCACCAAGTTACTCCCCCACCACACACACAAACACACTTACAATGTTACCCCACCAAGTTACTTCCCCATCACACATACTCACATACTTATACTGTTACCACACCAAGTTACTTCCCCATCACACACACATACACTGTTACCCCACGAAGTTACTTCACCATCACAAACACACACACTTACACTGTTACCCCACCAAGTTACTCAACCACCACACACACACACACACATTTACACTGTTACCCCACCAAGTTACTCCCAAACAACACACATGCACACTTATACTGTTACCCCACCAAGTTACTTCCCCATCACACACACGTACACTTATACTGTTACCCCACCAAGTTACTCCCCCACCACACACACAAACACACTTACAATGTTACACCACCAAGTTACTTCCCCATCACACATACTCACACACACTTACACTGTTACCACACCAAGTTACTCCCCCACCACACACACACACTTACACTGTTACCCAACCAAGTTACTTCCCCATCACACACACACACTTACACTTACCCCACCAAGTTAATACCCCACCACACACACAAACACACTTACACTGTTACCCCACCAAGTTACTTCCCCATCACGCACACACTTACACTGTTACCAACCAAGTTACTCCCCCACCACACACACACACACACTTATACTGTTACCCAACCAAGTTACTCCCCCTCACACACACACACACACTTATACTGTTACCCCACCAAGTTACTACCCGTCCACACACACACACTTACACTGTTACCCCACCAAGTTACTCCCCCACCACACACAAACTTACACTGTTACCCCACCAAGTTACTTCCCCATCACACACACACTTACACTGTTACCCCACCAAGTTACTCCCCCACCACACACACACTAATACTGTTACCCCACCAAGTTACTCCACCACCACACACACAAACACACTTACAATGTTACCCACCAAGTTACTTCCCCATCACACATACTCACATACTTATACTGTTACCCCATCAAGTTACTTCCCCATCACACACACTTACACTGTTACCCCACCAAGTTACTTCCCCATCACACACACACACTTACACTGTTACCCCACCAACTTACTCCCCCACCACACACACGCACACTTATACTGTTACCCCACCAAGTTACTCCCCCACCACACACACAAACACTTACACTGTTACCCCACCAAGTTACTCAACCACCACACACACACTTACACTGTTACCCCACCAAGTTACTCCCCCACCACACACACGCACACTTATACTGTTACCCCACCAAGTTACTCCCCCACCACACACACAAACACACTTACAATGTTACCCCACCAAGTTACTTCCCCATCACACATACTCACACACACTTACACTGTTACCCCACCAAGTTACTCCACCACCACACACACACACTTACACTGTTACCCCACCAAGTTACTTCCCCATCACACACACTTACACTGTTACCCCACCAAGTTACTCCCCCACCACACACACACTTATACTGTTACCCCACCAAGTTACTCCCCCACCACACACACAAACACACTTACAATGTTACCCCACCAAGTTACTTCCCCATCACACATACTCACATACGTATACAGTTACCCCATCAAGTTACTTCCCCATCACACACACTTACACTGTTACCCCACCAAGTTACTTCCCCATCACACACACACACACTTACACTGTTACCCCACCTAGTTACTCAACCACCACACACACACACACACTTACACTGTTACCCCACCAAGTTACTCCCCCACCACACACACGCACACTTATACTGTTACCCCACCAAGTTACTCCCCCACCACACACACACTTACACTGTTACACCACCAAGTTACTCCCCCACCACACTCACACACACTTATACTGTTACCCCACCAAGTTACTCCCCCACCACACACACACTTACACTGTTACACCACCAAGTTACTCCCCCACCACACTCACACACACTTATACTGTTACCCCACCAATTTACTTCCCCATCACACGCACACTTACACTGTTAACCCACCAAGTTACTCCCCCACCACACACACAAACACACTTACAATGTTACCCCACCAAGTTACTTCCCCATCACACATACTCACATACTTATACTGTGACCACACCAAGTTACTTCCCCATCACACACACTTACACTGTTACCTCACCAAGTTACTTCCCCATCACACACACACTTACACTGCTACCCCACCAAGTTACTCCCCCACCACACACACACACAGTTATACTGTTACCCCACCAAGTTACTTCCACATCACACACACACACACACTTACACTGTTACCCCACCAAGATACTCCTCCACCACACACACACACACACTTACACTGTTGCCCAACCAAGTTACTCCCCCACTACACACACACACTTACACTGTTACCCCACCAAGTTACTCCACCACCACACACACACTTATACTGTTACCCCACCAAGTTACTTCCCCATCACACTTACTCACATACTTATACTGTTACCACACCAAGTTACTTCCCCATCACACACACTTACACTGTTACCCCACCAAGTTACTCCTCCACCACACACACACACACACTTACACTGTTGCCCAACCAAGTTACTCCCCCACTACACACACACACTTACACTGTTACCCCACAAAGTTACTCCCCGAACACACACACACTTACACTGTTACCCCACCAAGTTACTCCCCCACCACACACACACTTACACTGTTACACCACCAAGTGACTCCCCCACCACACTCACACACACTTATACTGTTACCCCACCAAGTTACTTCCCCATCACACACACACTTACACTGTTAACCCACCAAGTTACTCCCCCACCACACACCCACTTATACTGTTACCCCACCAAGTTTCTCCCCGACCACACACACAAACACACTTACAATGTTACCCCACCAAGTTACTTCCCCATCACACATACTCACATACTTATACTGTTACCACACCAAGTTACTTCCCCATCACACACACTTACACTGTTACCCCACCAAGTTACTTCCCCATTACACACACACACACTTACACTGTTACCCCACCAAGTTACTCAACCACCACACACACACACACACTTACACTGTTACCCCAAAAAGTTACTCCCCCAGAACACACACGCACACTTATACTGTTACCCCACCAAGTTACTTCCCCATCACACACACACACACTTATACTGTTACCCCACCAAGTTACTCCCCCACCACACACACAAACACACTTACAATGTTACCCCACCAAGTTACTTCCCCGTCACACATACTCACACACACTTACACTGTTACCCCACCAAGTTACTCCCCCACCACACACACACACTTACACTGTTACCCCACCAAGTTACTTCCCCATCACACACACACACTTACACAGTTACCCCACCAAGTTACTCCCCCACCACACACACAAACACACTTACAATGTTACCCCACCAAGTTACTTCCCCATCACACATACTCACATACTTATACTGTTACCACACCAAGTTACTTCCCCATCACACACACTTACACTGTTACCCCACCAAGTTACTTCCCCATCACACACACACACACTTAAACTGTTACCCCACCAAGTTACTCAACCACCACACACACACACACACTTACACTGTTACCCCACCAAGTTACTCCCCCACCACACACACGCACACTTATACTGTTACCCCACCAAGTTACTCCCCCACCACACACACAAACACACTTACAATGTTACCTCACCAAGTTACTTCCCCATCACACATACTCACACACACTTACACTGTTACCCCACCAAGTTACTCCCCCACCACAAACACACTTATACTGTTACCCCACCAAGTTACTCCCCCACCACACACACAAACACACTTACAATGTTACCCCACCAAGTTACTTCCCCATCACACATACTCACATACTTATACTGTTACCCCATCAAATTACTTCCCCATCACACACACTTACACTGTTACCCCACCAAGTTACTTCCCCATCACACACACACACACTTACACTGTTACCCCACCAAGTTACTCAACCACCACACACACACACACACTTACACTGTTACCCCACCAAGTTACTCCCCCACCTCACACACGCACACTTATACTGCTACCCCACCAAGTTACTCCCCCACCACACACACACTTACACTGTTACACCACCAAGTTACTCCCCCACCACACTCACACACACTTATACTGTTACCCCACCAAGTTACTTCCCCATCACACACACACTTACCCTGTTAACCCACCAAGTTACTCCCCCACCACACACACACTTATACTGTTACCCCACCAAGTTACTTCCCCATCACACTTACTCACATACTTATACTGTTACCACACCAAGTTACTTCCCCATCACACACACTTACACTGTTACCCCACCAAGTTACTTCCCCATCACACACACACACACTTACACTGTTACCCCAGCAAGTTACTCAACCACCACACACACACACACACTTACACTGTTACCCCACCAAGTTAGTCCCCCACAACACACACGCAAACTTATACTGTTACCCCACCAAGTTACTTCCCCATCACACACATGCACGCTTATACTGTTACCCCACCAAGTTACTCCCCCACCACACACACAAACACACTTACAATGTTACCCCACCAAGTTACTTCCCCATCACACACACACACACACTTACACTGTTACCCCACCAAGTTACTCCCCCACCACACACACAAACACACTTACAATGTTACCCCACCAAGTTACTTCCCCATCACACATACTTACACTGTTACCCCACCAAGTTACTTCCCCATCACACACTCACACACTTACACTGTTACCCCACCAAGTTACTCAACCACCACACACACGCACACTTATACTGTTACCCCACCAAGTTACTCCCCCACCACACACACAAACACACTTACAATGTTACCCCACCAAGTTACTTCCCCATCACACATACTCACACACACATACACTGTTACCCCACCAAGTTACTCCCCCACCACACACACACACTTACACTGTTACCCCACCAAGTTACTTCCCCATCACACACACACTTACACTGTTACCCCACCAAGTTACTCCCCCACCACACACACGCACACTTATACTGTTACCCCACCAAGTTACTTCCCCATCACACACACGCACAATTATACTGTTACCCCACCAAGTTACTCCCCCACCACACACACAAAGACACTTACAATGTTACCCCACCAAGTTACTTCCCCATCACACATACTCACACACACTTACAGTGTTACCCGACCAAGTTACTCCCCCACCACACACACACACTTACACTGTTACCCCACCAAGTTACTTCCCCATCACACACACACTTACACTGTTACCCCACCAAGTTACTCCCCCACCACACACACACACACACTTATACTGTTACCCAACCAAGTTACTCCCCCCCCCACACACACACACACTTATACTGTTACCCCACCAAGTTACTCCCCGTCCACACACACACACACTTACACTGTTACCCCACCAAGTTACTCCCCCACCACACACACAAACTTACACTTTTACCCCACCAAGTTACTTCCCCATCACACACACACTTACACTGTTACCCCACCAAGTTACTCCCCCACCACACACACACTTATACTGTTACCCCACCAAGTTACTCCCCCACCACACACACAAACACACTTACAATGTTACCCACCAAGTTACTTCCCCATCACACATACTCACATACTTATACTGTTACCCCATCAAGTTACTTCCCCATCACACACAATTACACTGTTACCCCACCAAGTTACTTCCCCATCACACACACACACACTTACACTGTTACCCCACCAAGTTACTCAACCACCACACACACACACACACATACACTGTTACCCCACCAACTTACTCCCCCACCACACACACGCACTCTTATACTGTTACCCCACCAAGTTTCTCCCCCACCACACACACAAACACTTACACTGTTACCCCACCAAGTTACTCAACCACCACACACACTCTTACACTGTTACCCCACCAAGTTACTCCCCCACCACACACACGCACACTTATACTGTTACCCCACCAAGTTACTCCCCCACCACACACACAAACACACTTACAATGTTACCCCACCAAGTTACTTCCCCATCCCACATACTCACATACTTATACTGTTACCACACCAAGTTACTCCCCCACCACACACACACTTACACTGTTACCCCACCAAGTTACTTCCCCATCACACACACTTACACTGTTACCCCACCAATTTACACCCCCACCACACACACACTTACACTGCTACCCCACCAAGTTACTTCCCCATCACACACTCTTACACTGTTACCCCACCAAGTTACTCCCCCACCACACACACGGACACTTATACTGTTGCCCCACCAAGTTACTCCCCCACCACACACACACACAGTTATACTGTTACCCCACCAAGTTACTTCCACATCACACACACACACTTACACTGTTACCCCACCAAGTTACTCCTCCACCACACACACACGCACACTTACACTGTTTCCCAACCAAGTTACTCCCCCACTACACACACACACTTACACTGTTACCCCACCAAGTTACTCCCCGACCACACACACACTTACACTGTTACCCCACCAAGTTACTCCCCCACCACACACACACTTACACTGTTACACCACCAAGTTACT
Organism: Taudactylus pleione; assembly: GCA_031769625.1. NCBI lineage: Eukaryota > Metazoa > Chordata > Amphibia > Anura > Myobatrachidae > Taudactylus > Taudactylus pleione. The sequence continues at coordinate 465,245 of JAUIMM010000505.1, forward strand.
CCCCCACCACACTCACACACACTTATTCTGTTAACCCACCAAGTTACTTCCCCATCACACACACACTTACACTGTTAACCCACCAAGTTACTCACCCACCACACACACACTTATACTGTTACCCCACCAAGTTACTCCCCCACCACACACACAAACACACTTACAATGTTACCCCACCAAGTTACTTCCCCATCACACATACTCACATACTTATACTGTTACCACACCAAGTTACTTCCCCATCACACACACATACACTGTTACCCCACCAAGTTACTTCACCATCACACACACACACACTTACACTGTTACCCCACCAAGTTACTCAACCACCACACACACACACACACTTACACTGTTACCCCACCAAGTTACTCCCCCACAACACACATGCACACTTATACTGTTACCCCACCAAGTTACTTCCCCATCACACACACGTACACTTATACTGTTACCCCACCAAGTTACTCCCCCACCACACACACAAACACACTTACAATGTTACACCACCAAGTTACTTCCCCATCACACATACTCACACACACTTACACTGTTACCCCACCAAGTTACTCCCCCACCACACACACACACTTACACTGTTACCCAACCAAGTTACTTCCCCATCACACACACACACATACACTGTTACCCCACCAAGTTACTCCCCCACCACACACACAAACACACTTACAATGTTACCCCACCAAGTTACTTCCCCATCACACATACTCACATACTTATACTGTTACCACACCAAGTTACTTCCCCATCCCACACACTTACACTGTTACCCCACCAAGTTACTTCCCTATCACACACACACACTTACACTGTTACCCCACCAAGTTACTCAACCACCACACACACACACACACTTACACTGTTACCCCACCAAGTTACTCCCCCACCACACACACGCACACTTATACTGTTACCCCACCAAGTTAATCCACCACCACACACACAAACTTACACTTTTACCCCACCAAGTTACTTCCCCATCACACACACACTTACACTGTTACCCCACCAAGTTACTCCCCCACCACACACACACTTATACTGTTACCCCACCAAGTTACTCCCCCACCACACACACAAACACACTTACAATGTTACCCACCAAGTTACTTCCCCATCACACATACTCACATACTTATACTGTTACCCCATCAAGTTACTTCCCCATCACACACACTTACACTGTTACCCCACCAAGTTACTTCCCCATCACACACACACACACTTACACTGTTACCCCACCAAGTTACTCAACCACCACACACACATACACACATACACTGTTACCCCACCAACTTACTCCCCCACCACACACACGCACACTTATACTGTTACCCCACCAAGTTTCTCCCCCACCACACACACAAACACTTACACTGTTACCCCACCAAGTTACTCAACCACCACACACACTCTTACACTGTTACCCCACCAAGTTACTCCCGCACCACACACACGCACACTTATACTGTTACCCCACCAAGTTACTCCCCCACCACACACACAAACACACTTACAATGTTACCCCACCAAGTTACTTCCCCATCCCACATACTCACATACTTATACTGTTACCACACCAAGTTACTCCCCCACCACACACACACTTACACTGTTACCCCACCAAGTTACTTCCCCATCACACACACTTACACTGTTACCCCACCAAGTTACACCCCCACCACACACACACTTACACTGCTACCCCACCAAGTTACTTCCCCATCACACACTCTTACACTGTTACCCCACCAAGTTACTCCCCCACCACACACACGGACACTTATACTGTTGCCCCACCAAGTTACTTCCCCATCACACACACACACACACTTATACTGTTACTCCACCAAGTTACTCCCCCACCACACACACACTTACACTGTTACTCCACCAAGTTACTCCCCCACCACGCACACACTTACACTGATAACCCCACCAAGTTACACCCCCACCACACAGACACACACTCACTTATACTGTTACCCCACAAAGTTACTCCCCCCACACACACTTACACTGATACCCCACCAAGTTACTCCCCGACCACACACACTTACACTGTTACCACACCAAGTTACTCCCCCACCTCACACACACTTACACTGTTACCCCACCAAGTTACTCCCCCACCACACACACACTTATACTGTTACCCCACCAAGTTACTTCCCCATCACACACACACACTTACACTGTTACCCCACCAAGTTATTCCTCCACCACACACACACTTACACTGTTACCCCATCAAATTACTCCCCCACCACACACACACTTATACTGTTACCCCACCAAGTTACTTCCCCATCACACACACTTACACTGTTACCCCACCAAGTTACTTCCCCATCACACACACACTTACACTGCTACCCCACCAAGTTACTCCCCCACCACACACACACACAGTTATACTGTTACCCCACCAAGTTACTTCCACATCACACACACACACTTACACTGTTACCCCACCAAGTTACTCCTCCACCACACACACACGCACACTTACACTGTTGCCCAACCAAGTTACTCCCCCATAACACACACACACTTACACTGTTACCCCACCAAGTTACTCCCCGACCACACACACATTTACACTGTTACCCCACCAAGTTACTCCCCCACCACACACACACTTACACTGTTACACCACCAAGTTACTCCCCCACCACACTCACACACACTTATACTGTTAACCCACCAAGTTACTTCCCCATCACACACACACTTACACTGTTAACCCACCAAGTTACTCACCCACCACACACACACTTATACTGTTACCCCACCAAGTTACTCCCCCACCACACACACAAACACACTTACAATGTTACCCCACCAAGTTACTTCCCCATCACACATACTCACATACTTATACTGTTACCACACCAAGTTACTTCCCCATCACACACACATACACTGTTACCCCACCAAGTTACTTCACCATCACACACACACTTACACTGTTACCCCACCAAGTTACTCAACCACCACACACACACACACACACTTACACTGTTACCCCACCAAGTTACTCCCCCACAACACACATGCACACTTATACTGTTACCCCACCAAGTTACTTCCCCATCACACACACGTACACTTATACTGTTACCCCACCAAGTTACTCCCCCACCACACACACAAACACACTTACAATGTTACACCACCAAGTTACTTCCCCATCACACATACTCACACACACTTACACTGTTACCCCACCAAGTTACTCCCCCACCACACACACACACTTACACTGTTACCCAACCAAGTTACTTCCCCATCACACACACACACATACACTGTTACCCCACCAAGTTACTCCCCCACCACACACACAAACACACTTACAATGTTACCCCACCAAGTTACTTCCCCATCACACATACTCACATACTTATACTGTTACCACACCAAGTTACTTCCCCATCCCACACACTTACACTGTTACCCCACCAAGTTACTTCCCTATCACACACACACACTTACACTGTTACCCCACCAAGTTACTCAACCACCACACACACACACACACTTACACTGTTACCCCACCAAGTTACTCCCCCACCACACACACGCACACTTATACTGTTACCCCACCAAGTTACTCCACCACCACACACACAAACTTACACTTTTACCCCACCAAGTTACTTCCCCATCACACACACACTTACACTGTTACCCCACCAAGTTACTCCCCCACCACACACACACTTATACTGTTACCCCACCAAGTTACTCCCCCACCACACACACAAACACACTTACAATGTTACCCACCAAGTTACTTCCCCATCACACATACTCACATACTTATACTGTTACCCCATCAAGTTACTTCCCCATCACACACACTTACACTGTTACCCCACCAAGTTACTTCCCCATCACACACACACACACTTACACTGTTACCCCACCAAGTTACTCAACCACCACACACACACACACACATACACAGTTACCCCACCAACTTACTCCCCCACCACACACACGCACACTTATACTGTTACCCCACCAAGTTTCTCCCCCACCACACACACAAACACTTACACTGTTACCCCACCAAGTTACTCAACCACCACACACACTCTTACACTGTTACCCCACCAAGTTACTCCCCCACCACACACACGCACACTTATACTGTTACCCCACCAAGTTACTCCCCCACCACACACACAAACACACTTACAATGTTACCCCACCAAGTTACTTCCCCATCCCACATACTCACATACTTATACTGTTACCACACCAAGTTACTCCCCCACCACACACACACTTACACTACCCCACCAAGTTACTTCCCCATCACACACACTTACACTGTTACCCCACCAAGTTACACCCCCACCACACACACACTTACACTGCTACCCCACCAAGTTACTTCCCCATCACACACTCTTACACTGTTACCCCACCAAGTTACTCCCCCACCACACACACGGACACTTATACTGTTGCCCCACCAAGTTACTTCCCCATCACACACACACACACACTTATACTGTTACTCCACCAAGTTACTCCCCCACCACACACACACTTACACTGTTACTCCACCAAGTTACTCCCCCACCACGCACACACTTACACTGATAACCCCACCAAGTTACACCCCCACCACACAGACACACACTCACTTATACTGTTACCCCACAAAGTTACTCCCCCCACACACACTTACACTGTTACCCCACCAAGTTACTCCCCGACCACACACACTTACACTGTTACCACACCAAGTTACTCCCCCACCTCACACACACTTACACTGTTACCCCACCAAGTTACTCCCCCACCACACACACACTTATACTGTTACCCCACCAAGTTACTTCCCCATCACACACACACACTTACACTGTTACCCCACCAAGTTATTCCCCCACCACACACACACTTACACTGTTACCCCATCAAATTACTCCCCCACCACACACACACTTATACTGTTACCCCACCAAGTTACTTCCCCATCACACACACTTACACTGTTACCCCACCAAGTTACTTCCCCATCACACACACACTTACACTGCTACCCCACCAAGTTACTCCCCCACCACACACACACACAGTTATACTGTTACCCCACCAAGTTACTTCCACATCACACACACACACTTACACTGTTACCCCACCAAGTTACTCCTCCACCACACACACACGCACACTTACACTGTTGCCCAACCAAGTTACTCCCCCACTACACACACACTTACACTGTTACCCCACCAAGTTACTCCCCGACCACACACACACTTACACTGTTACCCCACCAAGTTACTCCCCCACCACACACACACTTACACTGTTACACCACCAAGTTACTCCCCCACCACACTCACACACACTTATACTGTTAACCCACCAAGTTACTTCCCCATCACACACACACTTACACTGTTAACCCACCAAGTTACTCACCCACCACACACACACTTATACTGTTACCCCACCAAGTTACTCCCCCACCACACACACAAACACACTTACAATGTTACCCCACCAAGTTACTTCCCCATCACACATACTCACATACTTATACTGTTACCACACCAAGTTACTTCCCCATCACACACACATACACTGTTACCCCACCAAGTTACTTCACCATCACACACACACACACTTACACTGTTACCCCACCAAGTTACTCAACCACCACACACACACACACACACTTACACTGTTACCCCACCAAGTTACTCCCCCACAACACACATGCACACTTATACTGTTACCCCACCAAGTTACTTCCCCATCACACACACGTACACTTATACTGTTACCCCACCAAGTTACTCCCCCACCACACACACAAACACACTTACAATGTTACACCACCAAGTTACTTCCCCATCACACATACTCACACACACTTACACTGTTACCCCACCAAGTTACTCCCCCACCACACACACACACTTACACTGTTACTCAACCAAGTTACTTCCCCATCACACACACACACATACACTGTTACCCCACCAAGTTACTCCCCCACCACACACACAAACACACTTACAATGTTACCCCACCAAGTTACTTCCCCATCACACATACTCACATACTTATACTGTTACCACACCAAATTACTTCCCCATCCCACACACTTACACTGTTACCCCACCAAGTTACTTCCCTATCACACACACACACTTACACTGTTACCCCACCAAGTTACTCAACCACCACACACACACACACACTTACACTGTTACCCCACCAAGTTACTCCCCCACCACACACACTTACACTGTTACCCCACCAAGTTACTCCCCCACCACAGACACACTTATACTGTTACCCCACCAAGTTACTCCCCCACCACACACACAAACACACTTACAATGTTACCCCACCAAGTTACTTCCCCATCACACATACTCACACACACTTACACTGTTACCCCACCAAGTTACTCCCCCACCACACACACACACTTACACTGTTACCCCACCAAGTTACTTCCCCATCACACACACTTACACTGTTACCCCACCAAGTTACTCCCCCACCACAGACACACTTATACTGTTACCCCACCAAGTTACTCCCCCACCACACACACAAACACACTTACAATGTTACCCCACCAAGTTACTTCCCCATCACACATACTCACATACTTATACAGTTACCCCATCAAGTTACTTCCCCATCACACACACTTACACTGTTACCCCACCAAGTTACTTCCCCATCACACACACACACACTTACACTGTTACCCCACCAAGTTACTCAACCACCACACACACACACACTTACACTGTTACCCCACCAAGTTACTCCCCCACCACACACACGCACACTTATACTGTTACCCCACCAAGTTACTCCCCCACCACACACACACTTACACTATTACACCACCAAGTTACTCCCCCACCACACTCACACACACTTATACTGTTACCTCACCAAGTTACTCCCCCACCACACACACACTTACACTGTTACACCACCAAGTTACTCCCCCACCACACTCACACACACTTATACTGTTACCCCACCAAGTTACTTCCCCATCACACGCACACTTACACTGTTAACCCACCAAGTTACTCCCCCACCACACACACAAACACACTTACAATGTTACCCCACCAAGTTACTTCCCCATCACACATACTCACATACTTATACTGTGACCACACCAAGTTACTTCCCCATCACACACACTTACACTGTTACCCCACCAAGTTACTTCCCCATCACACACACACTTACACTGCTACCTCACCAAGTTACTCCCCCACCACACACACACACACACAGTTATACTGTTACCCCACCATGTTACTTCCACATCACACACACACACACACTTACACTGTTACCCCACCAAGTTACTCCTCCACCACACACACACACACACTTACACTGTTGCCCAACCAAGTTACTCCCCCACTACACACACACACTTACACTGTTACCCCACCAAGTTACTCCACCACCACACACACACTTATACTGTTACCCCACCAAGTTACTTCCCCATCACACTTACTCACATACTTATACTGTTACCACACCAAGTTACTTCCCCATCACACACACTTACACTGTTACCCCACCAAGTTACTCCTCCACCACACACACACACACACACTTACACTGTTGCCCAACCAAGTTACTCCCCCACTACACACACACACTTACACTGTTACCCCACAAAGTTACTCCCCGAACACACACACACTTACACTGTTACCCCACCAAGTTACTCCCCCACCACACACACACTTACACTGTTACACGACCAAGTTACTACCCCACCACACTCACACACACTTATACTGTTACCCCACCAAGTTACTTCCCCATCACACACACACTTACACTGTTAACCCACCAAGTTACTCCCCCACCACACACCCACTTATACTGTTACCCCACCAAGTTACTCCCCCACCACACACACAAACACACTTACAATGTTACCCCACCAAGTTACTTCCCCATCACACATACTTACATACTTATACTGTTACCACACCAAGTTACTTCCCCATCACACACACTTACACTGTTACCCACCAAGTTACTTCCCCTTCACACACACACACACTTACACTGTTACCCCACCAAGTTACTCAACCACCACACACACACACACACTTACACTGTTACCCCAAAAAGTTACTCCCCCAGAACACACACGCACACTTATACTGTTACCCCACCAAGTTACTTCCCCATCACACACACACACACTTATACTGTTACCCCACCAAGTTACTCCCCCACCACACACACAAACACACTTACAATGTTACCCCACCAAGTTACTTCCCCATCACACATACTCACACACACTTACACTGTTACCCCACCAAGTTACTCCCCCACCACACACACACACTTACACTGTTACCCCACCAAGTTACTTCCCCATCACACACACACACTTACACAGTTACCCCACCAAGTTACTCCCCCACCACACACACAAACACACTTACAATGTTACCCCACCAAGTTACTTCCCCATCACACATACTCACATACTTATACTGTTACCACACCAAGTTACTTCCCCATCACACACACTTACACTGTTACCCCACCAAGTTACTTCCCCATCACACACACACACACTTACACTGTTACCCCACCAAGTTACTCAACCACCACACACACACACACTTACACTGTTACCCCACCAAGTTACTCCCCCACCACACACACGCACACTTATACTGTTACCCCACCAAGTTACTCCCCCACCACACACACAAACACACTTACAATGTTACCCCACCAAGTTACTTCCCCATCACACATACTCACACACACTTACACTGTTACCCCACCAAGTTACTCCCCCACCACACACACACTTATACTGTTACCCCACCAAGTTACTCCCCCACCACACACACAAACACACTTACAATGTTACCCCACCAAGTTACTTCCCCATCACACATACTCACATACTTATACTGTTACCCCATCAAATTACTTCCCCATCACACACACTTACACTGTTACCCCACCAAGTTACTTCCCCATCACACACACACACACTTACACTGTTACCCCACCAAGTTACTCAACCACCACACACACACACACACTTACACTGTTACCCCACCAAGTTACTCCCCCACCTCACACACGCACACTTATACTGTTACCCCACCAAGTTACTCCCCCACCACACACACACTTACACTGTTACACCACCAAGTTACTCCCCCACCACACTCACACACACTTATACTGTTACCCCACCAAGTTACTTCCCCATCACACACACACTTACACTGTTAACCCACCAAGTTACTCCCCCACCACACACACACGTATACTGTTACCCCACCAAGTTACTTCCCCATCACACTTACTCACATACTTATACTGTTACCACACCAAGTTACTTCCCCATCACACACACTTACACTGTTACCCCACCAAGTTACTTCCCCATCACACACACACACACTTACACTGTTACCCCACCAAGTTACTCAACCACCACACACACACACACACTTACACTGTTACCCCACCAAGTTAGTCCCCCACAACACACACGCACACTTATACTGTTACCCCACCAAGTTACTCCCCCACCACACACACAAACACTTACACTATTACCCCACCAAGTTACTCAACCACCACACACACTCTTACACTGTTACCCCACCAAGTTACTCCCCCACCACACACACGCACACTTATACTGTTACCCCACCAAGTTACTCCCCCACCACACACACAAACACACTTACACTGTTACCCCACCAAGTTAGTCCCCCACAACACACACGCACACTTATACTGTTACCCCACCAAGTTACTTCCCCATCACACACATGCACGCTTATACTGTTACCCCACCAAGTTACTCCCCCACCACACACACAAACACACTTACAATGTTACCCCACCAAGTTACTTCCCCATCACACATACTCACACACACTTACACTGTTACCCCACCAAGTTACTCCCCCACCACACACACACACTTACACTGTTACCCAACCAAGTTACTTCCCCATCACACACACACACACACTTACACTGTTACCCCACCAAGTTACTCCCCCACCACACACACAAACACACTTACAATGTTACCCCACCAAGTTACTTACCCATCACACATACTCACATACTTATACTGTTACCACACCAAGTTACTTCCCCATCACACACACTTACACTGTTACCCCACCAAGTTACTTCCCCATCACACACTCACACACTTACACTGTTACCCCACCAAGTTACTCAACCACCACACACACGAACACTTATACTGTTACCCCACCAAGTTACTCCCCCACCACACACACAAACACACTTACAATGTTACCCCACCAAGTTACTTCCCCATCACACATACTCACACACACATACACTGTTACCCCACCAAGTTACTCCCCCACCACACACACACACTTACACTGTTACCCCACCAAGTTACTTCCCCATCACACACACACTTACACTGTTACCCCACCAAGTTACTCCCCCACCACACACACGCACACTTATACTGTTACCCCACCAAGTTACTTCCCCATCACACACACGCACAATTATACTGTTACCCCACCAAGTTACTCCCCCACCACACACACAAAGACACTTACAATGTTACCCCACCAAGTTACTTCCCCATCACACATACTCACACACACTTACAGTGTTACCCCACCAAGTTACTCCCCCACCACACACACACACTTACACTGTTACCCCACCAAGTTACTTCCCCATCACACACACACTTACACTGTTACCCCACCAAGTTACTCCCCCACCACACACACACACACACACACACTTATACTGTTACCCAACCAAGTTACTCCCCCCCACACACACACACACTTATACTGTTACCCCACCAAGTTACTCCCCGTCCACACACACACACACTTACACTGTTACCCCACCAAGTTACTCCCCCACCACACACACAAACTTACACTTTTACCCCACCAAGTTACTTCCCCATCACACACACACTTACACTGTTACCCCACCAAGTTACTCCCCCACCACACACACACTTATACTGTTACCCCACCAAGTTACTCCCCCACCACACACACAAACACACTTACAATGTTACCCACCAAGTTACTTCCCCATCACACATACTCACATACTTATACTGTTACCCCATCAAGTTACTTCCCCATCACACACACTTACACTGTTACCCCACCAAGTTACTTCCCCATCACACACACACACACTTACACTGTTACCCCACCAAGTTACTCAACCACCACACACACACACACACATACACTGTTACCCCACCAACTTACTCCCCCACCACACACACGCACACTTATACTGTTACCCCACCAAGTTACTCCCCCACCACACACACAAACACTTACACTGTTACCCCACCAAGTTACTCAACCACCACACACACTCTTACACTGTTACCCCACCAAGTTACTCCCCCACCACACACACGCACACTTATACTGTTACCCCACCAAGATACTCCCCCACCACACACACAAACACACTTACAATGTTACCCACCAAGTTACTTCCCCATCACACATACTCACATACTTATACTGTTACCCCATCAAGTTACTTCCCCATCACACACACTTACACTGTTACCCCACCAAGTTACTTCCCCATCACACACACACACACTTACACTGTTACCCCACCAAGTTACTCAACCACCACACACACACACACACATACACTGTTACCCCACCAACTTACTCCCCCACCACACACACGCACACTTATACTGTTACCCCACCAAGTTACTCCCCCACCACACACACAAACACTTACACTGTTACCCCACCAAGTTACTCAACCACCACACACACTCTTACACTGTTACCCCACCAAGTTACTCCCCCACCACACACACGCACACTTATACTGTTACCCCACCAAGTTACTCCCCCACCACACACACAAACACACTTACACTGTTACCCCACCAAGTTAGTCCCCCACAACACACACGCACACTTATACTGTTACCCCACCAAGTTACTTCCCCATCACACACATGCACGCTTATACTGTTACCCCACCAAGTTACTCCCCCACCACACACACAAACACACTTACAATGTTACCCCACCAAGTTACTTCCCCATCACACATACTCACACACACTTACACTGTTACCCCACCAAGTTACTCCCCCACCACACACACACACTAACACTGTTACCCAACCAAGTTACTTCCCCATCACACACACACACACACTTACACTGTTACCCCACCAAGTTACTCCCCCACCACACACACAAACACACTTACAATGTTACCCCACCAAGTTACTTACCCATCACACATACTCACATACTTATACTGTTACCACACCAAGTTACTTCCCCATCACACACACTTACACTGTTACCCCACCAAGTTACTTCCCCATCACACACTCACACACTTACACTGTTACCCCACCAAGATACTCAACCACCACACACACGAACACTTATACTGTTACCCCACCAAGTTACTCCCCCACCACACACACAAACACACTTACAATGTTACCCCACCAAGTTACTTCCCCATCACACATACTCACACACACATACACTGTTACCCCACCAAGTTACTCCCCCACCACACACACACACTTACACTGTTACCCCACCAAGTTACTTCCCCATCACACACACACTTACACTGTTACCCCACCAAAATACTCCCCCACCACACACACGCACACTTATACTGTTACCCCACCAAGTTACTTCCCCATCACACACACGCACAATTATACTGTTACCCCACCAAGTTACTCCCACACCACACACACAAAGACACTTACAATGTTACCCCACCAAGTTACTTCCCCATCACACATACTCACACACACTTACAGTGTTACCCCACCAAGTTACTCCCCCACCACACACACACACTTACACTGTTACCCCTCCAAGTTACTTCACCATCACACACACACTTACACTGTTACCCCACCAAGTTACTCCCCCACCACACACACACACACACACACTTATACTGTTACCCAACCAAGTTACTCCCCCCCCCACACACACACACACTTATACTGTTACCCCACCAAGTTACTCCCCGTCCACACACACACACACTTACACTGTTACCCCACCAAGTTACTCCCCCACCACACACACAAACTTACACTTTTACCCCACCAAGTTACTTCCCCATCACACACACACTTACACTGTTACCCCACCAAGTTACTCCCCCACCACACACACACTTATACTGTTACCCCACCAAGTTACTCCCCCACCACACACACAAACACACTTACAATGTTACCCACCAAGTTACTTCCCCATCACACATACTCACATACTTATACTGTTACCCCATCAAGTTACTTCCCCATCACACACACTTACACTGTTACCCCACCAAGTTACTCCCCCACCACACACACACTTACACTGTTACACCACCAAGTTACTCCCCCACCACACTCACACACACTTATACTGTTACCCCACCAAGTTACTTCCCCATCACACACACACTTACACTGTTAACCCACCAAGTTACTCCCCCACCACACACACACTTATACTATTACCCCACCAAGTTACTTCCCCATCACACTTACTCACATACTTATACTGTTACCACACCAAGTTACTTCCCCATCACACACACTTACACTGTTACCCCACCAAGTTACTTCCCCATCACACACACACACACTTACACTGTTACCCCACCAAGTTACTCAACCACCACACACACACACACACTTACACTGTTACCCCACCAAGTTAGTCCCCCACAACACACACGCACACTTATACTGTTACCCCACCAAGTTACTTCCCCATCACACACATGCACGCTTATACTGTTACCCCACCAAGTTACTCCCCCACCACACACACAAACACACTTACAATGTTACCCCACCAAGTTACTTCCCCATCACACATACTCACACACACTTACACTGTTACCCCACCAAGTTACTCCCCCACCACACACACACACTTACACTGTTACCCAACCAAGTTACTTCCCCATCACACACACACACACACTTACACTGTTACCCCACCAAGTTACTCCCCCACCACACACACAAACACACTTACAATGTTACCCCACCAAGTTACTTCCCCATCACACATACTCACATACTTATACTGTTACCACACCAAGTTACTTCCCCATCACACACACTTACACTGTTACCCCACCAAGTTACTTCCCCATCACACACTCACACACTTACACTGTTACCCACCAAGTTACTCAACCACCACACACACGCACACTTACACTGTTACCCCACCAAGTTACTCCCCCACCACACACACAAACACACTTACAATGTTACCCCACCAAGTTACTTCCCCATCACACATACTCACACACACATACACTGTTACCCCACCAAGTTACTCCCCCACCACACACACACACTTACACTGTTACCCCACCAAGTTACTTCCCCATCACACACACACTTACACTGTTACCCCACCAAGTTACTCCCCCACCACACACACGCACACTTATACTGTTACCCCACCAAGTTACTTCCCCATCACACACACGCACAATTATACTGTTACCCCACCAAGTTACTCCCCCACCACACACACAAAGACACTTACAATGTTACCCCACCAAGTTACTTCCCCATCACACATACTCACACACACTTACAGTGTTACCCCACCAAGTTACTCCCCCACCACACACACACACTTACACTGTTACCCCACCAAGTTACTTCCCCATCACACACACACTTATACTGTTACCTCACCAAGTTACTCCCCGTCCACACACACACACACTTACACTGTTACCCCACCAAGTTACTCCCCCACCACATACACAAACTTACACTTTTACCCCACCAAGTTACTTCCCCATCACACACACACTTACACTGTTACCCCACCAAGTTACTCCCCCACCACACACACACTTATACTGTTACCCCACCAAGTTACTCCCCCACCACACACACAAACACACTTACAATGTTACCCACCAAGTTACTTCCCCATCACACATACTCACATACTTATACTGTTACCCCATCAAGTTACTTCCCCATCACACACACTTACACTGTTACCCCACCAATTTACATCCCCATCACACACACACACACTTACACTGTTACCCCACCAAGTTACTCAACCACCACACACACACACACACATACACTGTTACCCCACCAACTTACTCCCCCACCACACACACGCATACTTATATTGTTACCCCACCAAGTTACTCCCCCACCACACACACAAACACTTACACTGTTACCCCACCAAGTTACTCAACCACCACACACACTCTTACACTGTTACCCCACCAAGTTACTCCCCCACCACACACACGCACACTTATACTGTTACCCCACCAAGTTACTCCCCCACCACACACACAAACACACTTACAATGTTACCCCACCAAGTTACTTCCCCATCCCACATACGCACATACTTATACTGTTACCACACCAAGTTACTTCCCCATCACACACACTTACACTGTTACCCCACCAAGTTACTCCCCCACCACACACACACTTACACTGTTACCCTACCAAGTTAATTCCCCATCACACACACTTACACTGTTACCCCACCAAGTTACACCCCCACCACACACACACTTACACTGCTACCCCACCAAGTTACTTCCCCATCACACACTCTTACACTGTTACCCCACCAAGTTACTCCCCCACCACACACACGCACACTTATACTGTTGCCCCACCAAGTTACTTCCCCATCACACACACACACACACTTATACTGTTACTCCACCAAGTTACTCCCCCACCAGACACACACTTACACTGTTACTCCACCAAGTTACTCCCCCACCACGCACACACTTACACTGATAACCCCACCAAGTTACACCCCCACCACACAGACACACACTCACTTATACTGTTACCCCACAAAGTTACTCCCCCCACACACACTTACACTGTTACCACACCAAGTTACTCCCCGACCACACACACTTACACTGTTACCACACCAAGTTACTCCCCCACCTCACACACACTTACACTGTTACCCCACCAAGTTACTCCCCCACCACACACACACTTATACTGTTACCCCACCAAGTTACTTCCGCATCACACACACACACTTACACTGTTACCCCACCAAGTTATTCCCCCACCACACACACACTTACACTGTTACCCCATCAAATTACTCCCCCACCACACACACACTTATACTGTTACCCCACCAAGTTACTTCCCCATCACACACACTTACACTGTTACCCCACCAAGTTACTTCCCCATCACAAACACACTTACACTGCTACCCCACCAGGTTACTCCCCCACCACACACACACACAGTTATACTGTTACCCCACCAAGTTACTTCCACATCACACACACACACACACTTACACTGTTACCCCACCAAGTTACTCCTCCACCACACACACACGCACACTTACACTGTTGCCCAACCAAGTTACTCCCCCACTACACACACACACTTACACTGTTACCCCACCAAGTTACTCCCCGACCACACACACACTTACACTGTTACCCCACCAAGTTACTCCCCCACCACACACACACTTACACTGTTACACCACCAAGTTACTCCCCCACCACACTCACACACACTTATACTGTTAACCCACCAAGTTACTTCCCCATCACACACACACTTACACTGTTAACCCACCAAGTTACTCACCCACCACACACACACTTATACTGTTACCCCACCAAGTTACTCCCCCACCACACACACAAACACACTTACAATGTTACCCCACCAAGTTACTTCCCCATCACACATACTCACATACTTATACTGTTACCACACCAAGTTACTTCCCCATCACACACACATACACTGTTACCCCACCAAGTTACTTCACCATCACACACACACACACTTACACTGTTACCCCACCAAGTTACTCAACCACCACACACACACACACACACTTACACTGTTACCCCACCAAGTTACTCCCCCACAACACACATGCACACTTATACTGTTACCCCACCAAGTTACTTCCCCATCACACACATGTACACTTATACTGTTACCCCACCAAGTTACTCCCCCACCACACACACAAACACACTTACAATGTTACACCACCAAGTTACTTCCCCATCACACATACTCACACACACTTACACTGTTACCCCACCAAGTTACTCCCCCACCACACACACACACTTACACTGTTACCCAACCAAGTTACTTCCCCATCACACACACACACTTACACTGTTACCCCACCAAGTTACTCCCCCACCACACACACAAACACATTTACAATGTTACCCCACCAAGTTACTTCCCCATCACACATACTCACATACTTATACTGTTACCACACCAAGTTACTTCCCCATCCCACACACTTACACTGTTACCCCACCAAGTTACTTCCCTATCACACACACACACTTACACTGTTACCCCACCAAGTTACTCAACCACCACACACACACACACACTTACACTGTTACCCCACCAAGTTACTCCCCCACCACACACACGCACACTTATACTGTTACCCCACCAAGTTACTCCCCCACCACACACACAAACACACTTACAATGTTACCCCACCAAGTTACTTCCCCATCACACATACTCACACACACTTACACTGTTACCCCACCAAGTTACTCCCCCACCACACACACACACTTACACTGTTACCCCACCAAGTTACTTCCCCATCACACACACTTACACTGTTACCCCACCAAGTTACTCCCCCACCACACACACACTTATACTGTTACCCCACCAAGTTACTCCCCCACCACACACACAAACACACTTACAATGTTACCCCACCAAGTTACTTCCCCATCACACATACTCACATACTTATACAGTTACCCCATCAAGTTACTTCCCCATCACACACACTTACACTGTTACCCCACCAAGTTACTTCCCCATCACACACACACACACTTACACTGTTACCCCACCAAGTTACTCAACCACCACACACACACACACACTTACACTGTTACCCCACCAAGTTACTCCCCCACCACACACACGCACACTTATACTGTTACCCCACCAAGTTACTCCCCCACCACACACACACTTACACTATTACACCACCAAGTTACTCCCCCACCACACTCACACACACTTATACTGTTACCTCACCAAGTTACTCCCCCACCACACACACACTTACACTGTTACACCACCAAGTTACTCCCCCACCACACTCACACACACTTATACTGTTACCCCACCAAGTTACTTCCCCATCACACGCACACTTACACTGTTAACCCACCAAGTTACTCCCCCACCACACACACAAACACACTTACAATGTTACCCCACCAAGTTACTTCCCCATCACACATACTCACATACTTATACTGTGACCACACCAAGTTACTTCCCCATCACAAACACTTACACTGTTACCCCACCAAGTTACTTCCCCATCACACACACACTTACACTGCTACCCCACCAAGTTACTCCCCCACCACACACACACACAGTTATACTGTTACCCCACCATGTTACTTCCACATCACACACACACACACACTTACACTGTTACCCCACCAAGTTACTCCTCCACCACACACTTACACTGTTGCCCAACCAAGTTACTCCCCCACTACACACACACACTTACATTGTTACCCCACCAAGTTACTCCACCACCACACACACACTTATACTGTTACCCCACCAAGTTACTTCCCCATCACACTTACTCACATACTTATACTGTTACCACACCAAGTTACTTCCCCATCACACACACTTACACTGTTACCCCACCAAGTTACTCCTCCACCACACACACACACTTACACTGTTGCCCAACCAAGTTACTCCCCCACTACACACACACACTTACACTGTTACCCCACAAAGTTACTCCCCGAATACACACACACTTACACTGTTACCCCACCAAGTTACTCCCCCACCACACACACACTTACACTGTTACACCACCAAGTTACTCCCCCACCACACTCACACACACTTATACTGTTACCCCACCAAGTTACTTCCCCATCACACACACACTTACACTGTTAACCCACGAAGTTACTCCCCCACCACACACCCACTTATACTGTTACCCCACCAAGTTACTCCCCCACCACACACACAAACACACTTACAATGTTACCCCACCAAGTTACTTCCCCATCACACATACTCACATACTTATACTGTTACCACATCAAGTTACTTCCCCATCACACACACACACACTTACACTGTTACCCCACCAAGTTACTCAACCACCACACACACACACACTTTCACTGTTACCCCAAAAAGTTACTCCCCCACAACACACACGCACACTTATACTGTTACCCCACCAAGTTACTTCCCCATCACACACACGCACACTTATACTGTTACCCCACCAAGTTACTCCCCCACCACACACACACACTTACACTGTTACCCCACCAAGTTACTTCCCCATCACACACACACACTTACACAGTTACCCCACCAAGTTACTCCCCCACCACACACACAAACACACTTACAATGTTACCCCACCAAGTTACTTCCCCGTCACACATACTCAGACACACTTACACTGTTACCCCACCTAGTTACTCCCCCACCACACACACACACTTACACTGTTACCCCACCAAGTTACTTCCCCATCACACACACACACTTACACAGTTAACCCACCAAGTTACTCCCCCACCACACACACAAACACACTTACAATGTTACCCCACCAAGTTACTTCCCCATCACACATACTCACATACTTATACTGTTACCACACCAAGTTACTTCCCCATCACACACACTTACACTGTTACAACACCAAGTTACTTCCCCATCACACACACACACACTTACACTGTTACCCCACCAAGTTACTCCCCCACCACACACACGCACACTTATACTGTTACCCCACCAAGTTACTCCCCCACCACACACACAAACACACTTACAATGTTACCACACCAAGTTACTTCCCCATCACACATACTCACACACACTTACACTGTTACCCCACCAAGTTACTACCCCACCACACACACACACTTACACTGTTACCCCACCAAGTTACTTCCCCATCACACACACACTTACACTGTTACCCCACCAAGGTACTCCCCCACCACACACACACTTATACTGTTACCCCACCAAGTTACACCCCCACCACACACACAAACACACTTACAATGTTACCCCACCAAGTTACTTCCCCATCACACATACTCACATACTTATACTGTTACCCCATCAAGTTACTTCCCCATCACACACACTTACACTGTTACCCCACCAAGTTACTTCCCCATCACACACACACACACTTACACTGTTACCCCACCAAGTTACTCAACCACCACACACACACACACTTACACTGTTACCCCACCAAGTTACTTCCCCATCACACACACGCTCGCTTATACTGTTAACCCACCAAGTTACTCCCCCACCACACACACGCACACTTATACTGTTACCCCACCAAGTTACTCCCCCACCACACACACGCACACTTATACTGTTACCCCACCAAGTTACTTCCCCATCACACACACACTTACACTGTTAACCCACCAAGTTACTCCCCCACCACACACACACTTATACTGTTACCCCACCAAGTTACTTCCCCATCACACTTACTCACATACTTATACTGTTACCACACCAAGTTACTTCCCCATCACACACACTTACACTGTTACCCCACCAAGTTACTTCCCCATCACACACACACACACTTACACTGTTACCCCACCAAGTTACTGAACCACCACACACACACACACACTTACACTGCAACCCCACCAAGTTACTCCCCCACAACACACATGCACACTTATACTGTTTCCCCACCAAGTTACTTCCCCATCACACACACGCACGCTTATACTGTTAACCCACCAAGTTACTCCCCCACCACACACACAAACACACTTACAATGTTACCCCACCAAGTTACTTCCCCATCACACATACTCACACACACTTACACTGTTACCCCACCAAGTTACTCCCCCACCACACACACACACTTACACTGTTACCCAACCAAGTTACTTCCCCATCACACACACACTTACACTGTTACCCCACCAAGTTACTCCCCCACCACACACACAAACACTCTTACAATGTTACCCCACCAAGTTACTTCCCCATCACACATACTCACATACTTATACTGTTACCACACCAAGTTACTTCCCCATCACACACACTTACACTGTTACCCCACCAAGTTACTTCCCCATCACACACACACACACTTACACTGTTACCCCACCAAGTTACTCAACCACCACACACACGCACACTTATACTGTTACCCCACCAAGTTACTCCCCCACCACACACACAAACACACTTACAATGTTACCCCACCAAGTTCCTTCCCCATCACACATACTCACACACACATACACTGTTACCCCACCAAGTTACTCCCCCACCACACACACACACTTACACTGTTACCGCACCAAGTTACTTCCCCATCACACACACACTTACACTGTTACCCCACCAAGTTACTCCCCCACCACACACACGCACACTTATACTGTTACCCCACCAAGTTACTTCCCCATCACACACGCACAATTATACTGTTACCCCACCAAGTTACTCCCCCACCACACACACAAACACACTTACAATGTTACCCCACCAAGTTACTTCCCCATCACACATACTCACACACACTTACAGTGTTACCCCACCAAGTTACTCCCCCACCACACACACACACTTACACTGTTACCCCACCAAGTTACTTCCCCATCACACACACTTACACTGTTACCCCACCAAGTTACTCCCCCACCACACAAACACACACACTTATACTGTTACCCAACCAAGTTACTCCCCCCCACACACACACACACACTTATACTGTTACCCCACCAAGTTACTCCCCGTCCACACACACACACTTACACTGTTACCCCACCAAGTTACTCCCCCACCACACACACAAACTTACACTGTTACCCCACCAAGTTACTTCCCCATCACACACACACTTACACTGTTACCCCACCAAGTTACTCCCCCACCACACACACACTTATACTGTTACCCCACCAAGTTACTCCCCCACCACACACACAAACACACTTACAATGTTACCCACCAAGTTACTTCCCCATCACACATACTCACATACTTATACTGTTACCCCATCAAGTTACTTCCCCATCACACACACTTACACTGTTACCCCACCAAGTTACTTCCCCATCACACACACACACTTACACTGTTACCCCACCAAGTTACTCAACCACCACACACACACTTACACTGTTACCACACCAAGTTACTTCCCCATCACACACACTTACACTGGTACCCCACCAAGTTACACCCCCACCACACACACACTTACACTGCTACCCCACCAAGTTACTTCCCCATCACACACTCTTACACTGTTACCCCACCAAGTTACTCCCCCACCACACACACGCACACTTATACTGTTACTCCACCAAGTTACTCCCCCACCACACACACACTTACACTGTTACTCCACCAAGTTACTCCCCCACCACGCACACACTTACACTGTTACCCCACCAAGTTACAACCCCACCACACAGACACACACTCACTTATACTGTTACCCCACAGAGTTACTCCCCCCACACACACTTACACTGTTAACCCACCAAGTTACTCCCCGACCACACACACTTACACTGTTACCACACCAAGTTACTCCCCCACCTCACACACACTTACACTGTTACCCCACCAAGTTACTCCCCCACCACACACACACTTATACTGTTACCCCACCAAGTTACTTCCCCATCACACACACACACACTTACACTGTTACCCCACCAAGTTATTCCCCCACCACACACACACACACTTACACTGTTACCCCATCAAATTACTCCCCCACCACACATACACTTATACTGTTACCCCACCAAGTTACTACCACATCACACACACTTACACTGTTACCCCACGAAGTTACTTCCCCATCACACACACACTTACACTGCTACCCCACCAAGTTACTCCCCCACCACACACACACACAGTTATACTGTTACCCCACCAAGTTACTTCCACATCACACACACACACACACTTACACTGTTACCCCACCAAGTTACTCCTCCACCACACACACACGCACACTTACACTGTTGCCCAACCAAGTTACTCCCCCACTACACACACACACTTACACTGTTAACCCACCAAGTTACTCCCCGACCACACACACACTTACACTGTTACCCCACCAAGTTACTCCCCCACCACACACACACTTACACTGTTACACCACCAAGTTACTCCCCCACCACACTCACACACACTTATACTGTTAACCCACCAAGTTACTTCCCCATCACACACACACTTACACTGTTAACCCACCAAGTTACTCCCCCACCACACACACACTTACACTGTTACCCCATCAAGTTACTCCCCCACCACACACACAAACACACTTACAATGTTACCCCACCAAGTTACTTCCCCATCACACATACTCACATACTTATACTGTTACCACACCAAGTTACTTCCCCATCACACACACATACACTGTTACCCCACCAAGTTACTTCACCATCACACACACACACACTTACACTGTTACCCCACCAAGTTACTCAACCACCACACACACACACACTTACACTGTTACCCCACCAAGTTACTTCCCCATCACACACTCATACACTTATACTGTTACCCCACCAAGTTACTCCCCCACCACACACACAAACACACTTACAATGTTACACCACCAAGTTACTTCCCCATCACACATACTCACATACTTATACTGTTACCACACCAAGTTACTTCCCCATCCCACACACTTACACTGTTACCCCACCAAGGTACTTCCCCATCAAACACACACACTTACACTGTTAACCCACCAAGTTACTCAACCACCACACACACACACACACACTTACACTGTTACCCCACCAAGTTACACCCCCACCACACACACGCACACTTATACTGTTACCCCACCAAGTTACTCCCCCACCACACACACAAACACACTTACAATGTTACCCCACCAAGTTACTTCCCCATCACACATACTCACACACACTTACACTGTTACCCCACCAAGTTACTCCCCCACCACACACACACACTTACACTGTTAACCCACCAAGTTACTTCCCCATCACACACACTTACACTGTTACCCCACCAAGTTACTCCCCCACCACACACACACTTATACTGTTACCCCACCAAGTTACTCCCCCACCACACACACAAACACACTTACAATGTTACCCCACCAAGTTACTTCCCCATCACACATACTCACATACTTATACAGTTACCCCATCAAGTTACTTCCCCATCACACACACTTACACTGTTACCCCACCAAGTTACTTCCCCATCACACACACACACACTTACACTGTTACCCCACCAAGTTACTCAACCACCACACACACACACACACTTACACTGTTACCCCACCAAGTTACTCCCCCACCACACACACGCACACTTATACTGTTACCCCACCAAGTTACTCCCCCACCACATACACACTTACACTGTTACACCACCAAGTTACTCCCCCACCACACTCACACACACTTATACTGTTACCCCACCAAGTTACTCCCCCACCACACACACACTTACACTGTTACACCACCAAGTTACTCCCCCACCACACTCACACACACTTATACTGTTACCCCACCAAGTTACTTCCCCATCACTCGCACACTTACACTGTTAACCCTCCAAGTTACTCCCCCACCACACACACAAACACACTTACAATGTTACCCCACCAAGTTACTTCCCCATCACACATACTCACATACTTATACTGTGACCACACCAAGTTACTTCGCCATCACACACACTTACACTGTTACCCCACCAAGTTACTTCCCCATCACACACACACTTACACTGCTACCCCACCAAGTTACTCCCCCACCACACACACACACAGTTATACTGTTACCCCACCAAGTTACTTCCACATCACACACACACACACACTTACACTGTTACCCCACCAAGTTACTCCTCCACCACACACACACACACACTTACACTGTTGCCCAACCAAGTTACTCCCCCACTACACACACACACTTACACTGTTACCCCACCAAGTTACTCCACCACCACACACACACTTATACTGTTACCCCACCAAGTTACTTCCCCATCACACTTACTCACATACTTATACTGTTACCACACCAAGTTACTTCCCCATCACACATACTTACACTGTTACCCCACCAAGTTACTTCCCCATCACACACACACACACTTACACTGTTACCCCACCAAGTTACTCAACCACCACACACACACACACACTTACACAGTTAACCCACCAAGTTACTCCCCCACAACACACATGCACACTTATACTGTTACCCCACCAAGTTACTTCCCCATCACACACACGCACACTTATACTGTTACCCCACCAAGTTACTCCCCCACCACACACACAAACACACTTACAATGTTACCCCACCAAGTTACTTCCCCATCACACATACTCACACACACTTACACTGTTACCCCACCAAGTTACTCCCCCACCACACACACACACTTACACTGTTACCCAACCAAGTTACTTCCCCATCACACACACACACTTACACTGTTACCCCACCAAGTTACTCCCCCACCACACACACAAACACACTTACAATGTTACCCCACCAAGTTACTTCCCCATCACACATACTCACATACTTATACTGTTACCACACCAAGTTACTTCCCCATCACACACACTTTCACTGTTACCCCACCAAGTTACTTCCCCATCACACACACACACACTTACACTGTTACCCCACCAAGTTACTCAACCACCACACACACGCACACTTATACTGTTACCCCACCAAGTTACTCCCCCACCACACACACAAACACACTTACAATGTTACCCCACCAAGTTACTTCCCCATCACACATACTCACACACACATACACTGTTACCCCACCAAGTTACTCCCTCACCACACACACACACTTACACTGTTACCCCACCAAGTTACTTCCCCATCACACACACACTTACACTGTTACCCCACCAAGTTACTCCCCCACCACACACACGCACACTTATACTGTTACCCCACCAAGTTACTTCCCCATCACACACACGCACAATTATACTGTTACCCCACCAAGTTACTACCCCACCACACACACAATCACACTTACAATGTTACCCCACCAAGTTACTTCCCCATCACACATACTCACACACACTTACAGTGTTACCCCACCAAGTTACTCCCCCACCACACATACACACTTACACTGTTACCCCACCAAGTTACTTCCCCATCACACACACACTTACACTGTTAACCCACCAAGTTACTCCCCCACCACACACACACACACACTTATACTGTTACCCAACCAAGTTACTCCCCCCCACACACACACACACACTTATACTGTTACCCCACCAAGTTACTCCCCGTCCACACACACACACTTACACTGTTACCCCACCAAGTTACTCCCCCACCACACACACAAACTTACACTGTTACCCCACCAAGTTACTTCCCCATCACACACACACTTACACTGTTACCCCACCAAGTTACTCCCCCACCACACACACACTTATACTGTTACCCCACCAAGTTACTCCCCCACCACACACACAAACACACTTACAATGTTACCCACCAAGTTACTTCCCCATCACACATACTCACATACTTATACTGTTACCCCATCAAGTTACTTCCCCATCACACACACTTACACTGTTACCCCACCAAGTTACTTCCCCATCACACACACACACTTACACTGTTACCCCACCAAGTTACTCAACCACCACACACACACACACACATACACTGTTACCCCACCAACTTACTCCCCCACCACACACACGCACACTTATACTGTTACCCCACCAAGTTATTCCCCCACCACACACACAAACACTTACACTGTTACCCCACCAAGTTACTCAACCACCACACACACACACACACTTACACTGTTACCCCACCAAGTTACTCCCCCACCACACACACGCACACTTATACTGTTACCCCACCAAGTTACTCCCCCACCACACACACAAACACACTTACAATGTTACCCACCAAGTTACTTCCCCATCACACATACTCACATACTTATAATGTTACCACACCAAGTTACTTCCCCATCACACACACTTACACTGTTACCCCACCAAGTTACTCCCCCACCACACACACACTTACACTGTTACCCCACCAAGTTACTTCCCCATCACACACACTTACACTGTTACCCCACCAAGTTACACCCCCACCATACACACACTTACACTGCTACCCCACCAAGTTACTTTCCCATCACACACTCTTACACTGTTACCCCACCAAGTTACTCCCCCACCACACACATGCACACTTATACTGTTACCCCACCAAGTTACTTCCCCATCACACACACACACACACTCATACTGTTACTCCACCATGTTACTCCCCCACCACACACACACTTACACTGTTACTCCAAGAAGTTACTCCCCCACCACGCACACACTTACACTGTTACCCCACCAAGTTACACCCCCACCACACAGACACACACTCACTTATACTGTTACCCCACAAAGTTACTCCCCCCACACACACTTACACTGTTACCCCACCAAGTTACTCCCCGACCACACACACTTACACTGTTACCACACCAAGTTACTCCCCCACCTCACACACACACACTTACACTGTTACCCCATCAAATTACTCCCCCACCACACACTCACTTATACTGTTACCCCACCAAGTTACATCCACATCACACACAAACACACTTACACTGTTACCCCATCAAATTACTCCCCCACCACACACACACTTATACTGTTACCCCACCAAGTTACTTCCCCATCACACACACTTACACTGTTACCCCACCAAGTTACTTCCCCATCACACACACACTTACACTGCTACCACACCAAGTTACTCCCCCACCACACACACACACAGTTATACTGTTACCCCACCAAGTTACTTCCACATCACACACACACACACACACTTACACTGTTACCCCACCAAGTTACTCCTCCACCACACACACTTACACTGTTGCCCAACCAAGTTACTCCCCCACTACACACACACACTTACACTGTTACCCCACCAAGTTACTCCCCGACCACACACACACTTACACTGTTACCCCACCAAGTTACTCCCCCACCACACACACACTTACACTGTTACACCACCAAGTTACTCCCCCACCACACTCACACACACTTATACTGTTACCCCACCAAGTTACTTCCCCATCACACACACACTTACACTGTTAACCCACCAAGTTACTCCCCCACCACACACACACTTATACTGTTACCCCACCAAGTTACTCCCCCACCACACACACAAACACACTTACAATGTTACCCCACCAAGTTACTTCCCCATCACACATACTCACATACTTATACTGTTACCACACCAAGTTACTTCCCCATCACACACACATACACTGTTACCCCACCAAGTTACTTCACCATCACACACACTTACACTGTTACCCCACCAAGTTACTCAACCACCACACACACACACACACACACACACTTACACTGTTACCCCACCAAGTTACTCCCCCACAACACACATGCACACTTATACTGTTACCCCACCAAGTTACTTCCCCATCACACACACGCACACTTATACTGTTACCCCACCAAGTTACTCCCCCACCACACACACAAACACACTTACAATGTTACACCACCAAGAAACTTCCCCATCACACATACTCACACACACTTACACTATTACCCCACCAAGTTACTCCCCCACCACACACACACACTTACACTGTTACCCCACCAAGTTACTTCCCCATCACACACACACACTTACACTGTTACCCCACCAAGTTACTCCCCCACCACACACACAAACACACTTACAATGTTACCCCACCAAGTTACTTCCCCATCACACATACTCACATACTTATACTGTTACCACACCAAGTTACTTCCCCATCCCACACACTTACACTGTTACCCCACCAAGTTACTTCCCCATCACACACACACACTTACACTGTTACCCCACCAAGTTACTTCCCCATCACACACACACACTTACACTGTTACCCCACCAAGTTACTCCCCCACCACACACACAAACACACTTACAATGTTACCCCACCAAGTTACTTCCCCATCACACATACTCACATACTTATACTGTTACCACACCAAGTTAATTCCCCATCCCACACACTTACACTGTTACCCCACCAAGTTACTTCCCCATCACACACACACACTTACACTGTTACCCCACCAAGATACTCAACCACCACACACACACACACACTTACACTGTTACCCCACCAAGTTACTCCCCCACCACACACACGCACACTTATACTGTTACCCCACCAAGTTACTCCCCCACCACGCACACAAACACACTTACAATGTTACCCCACCAAGTTACTTCCCCATCACACATACTCACACACACTTACACTGTTACCCCACCAAGTTTCTCCCCCACCACACACACACACTTACACTGTTACCCCACCAAGTTACTTCCCCATCACACACACTTACACTGTTACCCCACCAAGTTACTCCCCCACCACACACACACTTATACTGTTACCCCACCAAGTTACTCCCCCACCACACACACAAACACACTTACAATGTTACCCCACCAAGTTACTTCCCCATCACACATACTCACATACTTATACTGTTACCCCATCAAGTTACTTCCCCATCACACACACTTACACTGTTACCCCACCAAGTTACTTCCCCATCACACACACACACACTTACACTGTTACCCCACCAAGTTACTCAACCACCACACACACACACACTTACACTGTTACCCCACCAAGTTACTCCCCCACCACACACACGCACAATTATACTGTTACCCCACCAAGTTACTCCCCCACCACACACACACTTACACTGTTACACCACCAAGTTACTCCCCCACCACACTCACACACACTTATACTGTTACCCCACCAAGTTACTCCCCCACCACACACACACTTACACTGTTACACCACCAAGTTACTCCCCCACCACACTCACACACACTTATACTGTTACCCCACCAAGTTACTTCCCCATCACACGCACACTTACACTGTTCACCCACCAAGTTACTCACCCACCACACACACAAACACACTTACAATGTTACCCCACCAAGTTACTTCCCCATCACACATACTCACATACTTATACTGTGACCACACCAAGTTACTTCCCCATCACACACACTTACACTGTTACCCCACCAAGTTACTTCCCCATCACACACACACTTACACTGCTACCCCACCAAGTTACTCCCCCACCACACACACACACAGTTATACTGTTACCCCACCAAGTTACTTCCACATCACACACACACACACACTTACACTGTTACCCCACCAAGTTACTCCTCCACCACACACACACACACACTTACACTGTTGCCCAACCAAGTTACTCCCCCACTACACACACACACTTACACTGTTACCCCACCAAGTTACTCCCCGACCACACACACACTTACACTCTTACCCCACCAAGTTACTCCCCCACCACACACACACTTACACTGTTACACCACCATGTTACTCCCCCACCACACTCACACACACTTATACTGTTACCCCACCAAGTTACTTCCCCATCACACACACACTTACACTGTTAACCCACCAAGTTACTCCCCCACCAAACACACACTTATACTGTTACCCCACCAAGTTACTCCCCCACCACACACACAAACACACTTACAATGTTACCCCACCAAGTTACTTCCCCATCACACATACTCACATACTTATACTGTTACCACACCAAGTTACTTCCCCATCACACACACATACACTGTTACCCCTCCAAGTTACTTCACCATCAATCACACACACACTTACACTGTTACGCCACCAAGTTACTCAACCACCACACACACACACACACACTTACACTGTTACCCCACCAAGTTACTCCCCCACAACACACATGCACACTTATACTGTTACCCCACCAAGTTACTTCCCCATCACACACACGCACACTTATACTGTTACCCCACCAAGTTACTCCCCCACCACACACACAAACACACTTACAATGTTACCCCACCAAGTTACTTCCCCATCACACATACTCACACACACTTACACTGATACCCCACCAAGTTACTCCCCCACCACACACACACACTTACACTGTTACCCCACCAAGTTACTTCCCCATCACACACACACACTTACACTGTTACCCCACCAAGTTACTCCCCCACCACACACACAAACACACTTACAATGTTACCCCACCAAGTTACTTCCCCATCACACATACTCACATACTTATACTGTTACTACACCAAGTTACTTCCCCATCCCACACACTTACACTGTTACCCCAACAAGTTACTTCCCCATCACACACACACACACACTTATACTGTTACTCCACCAAGTTACTCCCCCACCACACACACACTTACACTGTTACTCCACCAAGTTACTCCCCCACCACGCACACACTTACACTGTTACCCCACCAAGTTACACCCCCACCACACAGACACACACTCACTTATACTGTTACCCCACAAAGTTACTCCCCCCACACACACTTACACTGTTAACCCACCAAGTTACTCCCCGACCACACACACTTACACTGTTACCACACCAAGTTACTCCCCCACCTCACACACACTTACACTGTTACCCCACCAAGTTACTCCCCCACCACACACACACTTATACTGTTACCCCACCAAGTTACTTCCCCATCACACACACACACACTTACACTGTTACCCCACCAAGTTATTCCCCCACCACACACACACACACTTACACTGTTACCCCATCAAATTACTCCCCCACCACACATACACTTATACTGTTACCCCACCAAGTTACTACCACATCACACACACTTACACTGTTACCCCACGAAGTTACTTCCCCATCACACACACACTTACACTGCTACCCCACCAAGTTACTCCCCCACCACACACACACACAGTTATACTGTTACCCCACCAAGTTACTTCCACATCACACACACACACACACTTACACTGTTACCCCACCAAGTTACTCCTCCACCACACACACACGCACACTTACACTGTTGCCCAACCAAGTTACTCCCCCACTACACACACACACTTACACTGTTAACCCACCAAGTTACTCCCCGACCACACACACACTTACACTGTTACCCCACCAAGTTACTCCCCCACCACACACACACTTACACTGTTACACCACCAAGTTACTCCCCCACCACACTCACACACACTTATACTGTTAACCCACCAAGTTACTTCCCCATCACACACACACTTACACTGTTAACCCACCAAGTTACTCCCCCACCACACACACACTTACACTGTTACCCCACCAAGTTACTCCCCCACCACACACACAAACACACTTACAATGTTACCCCACCAAGTTACTTCCCCATCACACATACTCACATACTTATACTGTTACCACACCAAGTTACTTCCCCATCACACACACATACACTGTTACCCCACCAAGTTACTTCACCATCACACACACACACACTTACACTGTTACCCCACCAAGTTACTCAACCACCACACACACACACACACACTTACACTGTTACCCCACCAAGTTACTCCCCCACAACACACATGCACACTTATACTGTTACCCCACCAAGTTACTTCCCCATCACACACTCATACACTTATACTGTTACCCCACCAAGTTACTCCCCCACCACACACACAAACACACTTACAATGTTACACCACCAAGTTACTTCCCCATCACACATACTCACATACTTATACTGTTACCACACCAAGTTACTTCCCCATCCCACACACTTACACTGTTACCCCACCAAGGTACTTCCCCATCACACACACACACTTACACTGTTACCCCACCAAGTTACTCAACCACCACACACACACACACACACACTTACACTGTTACCCCACCAAGTTACACCCCCACCACACACACGCACACTTATACTGTTACCCCACCAAGTTACTCCCCCACCACACACACAAACACACTTACAATGTTACCCCACCAAGTTACTTCCCCATCACACATACTCACACACACTTACACTGTTACCCCACCAAGTTACTCCCCCACCACACACACACACTTACACTGTTACCCCACCAAGTTACTTCCCCATCACACACACTTACACTGTTACCCCACCAAGTTACTCCCCCACCACACACACACTTATACTGTTACCCCACCAAGTTACTCCCCCACCACACACACAAACACACTTACAATGTTACCCCACCAAGTTACTTCCCCATCACACATACTCACATACTTATACAGTTACCCCATCAAGTTACTTCCCCATCACACACACTTACACTGTTACCCCACCAAGTTACTTCCCCATCACACACACACACACACTTACACTGTTACCCCACCAAGTTACTCAACCACCACACACACACACACACTTACACTGTTACCCCACCAAGTTACTCCCCCACCACACACACGCACACTTATACTGTTACCCCACCAAGTTACTCCCCCACCACATACACACTTACACTGTTACACCACCAAGTTACTCCCCCACCACACTCACACACACTTATACTGTTACCCCACCAAGTTACTCCCCCACCACACACACACTTACACTGTTACACCACCAAGTTACTCCCCCACCACACTCACACACACTTATACTGTTACCCCACCAAGTTACTTCCCCATCACTCGCACACTTACACTGTTAACCCTCCAAGTTACTCCCCCACCACACACACAAACACACTTACAATGTTACCCCACAAAGTAACTTCCCCATCACACATACTCACATACTTATACTGTGACCACACCAAGTTACTTCCCCATCACACACACTTACACTGCTACCCCACCAAGTTACTCCCCCACCACACACACACACAGTTATACTGTTACCCCACCAAGTTACTTCCACATCACACACACACACACACTTACACTGTTACCCCACCAAGTTACTCCTCCACCACACACACACACACACTTACACTGTTGCCCAACCAAGTTACTCCCCCACTACACACACACACTTACACTGTTACCCCACCAAGTTACTCCACCACCACACACACACTTATACTGTTACCCCACCAAGTTACTTCCCCATCACACTTACTCACATACTTATAATGTTACCACACCAAGTTACTTCCCCATCACACACACTTACACTGTTACCCCACCAAGTTACTTCCCCATCACACACACACACACTTACACTGTTACCCCACCAAGTTACTCAACCACCACACACACACACACACTTACACAGTTAACCCACCAAGTTACTCCCCCACAACACACACGCACACTTATACTGTTACCCCACCAAGTTACTTCCCCATCACACACACGCACACTTATACTGTTACCCCACCAAGTTACTCCCCCACCACACACACAAACACACTTACAATGTTACCCCACCAAGTTACTTCCCCATCACACATACTCACACACACTTACACTGTTACCCCACCAAGTTACTACCCCACCACACACACACTTACACTGTTACCCAACCAAGTTACTTCCCCATCACACACACACACTTACACTGTTACCCCACCAAGTTACTCCCCCACCACACACACAAACACACTTACAATGTTACCCCACCAAGTTACTTCCCCATCACACATACTCACATACTTATACTGTTACCACACCAAGTTACTTCCCCATCACACACACTTTCACTGTTACCCCACCAAGTTACTTCCCCATCACACACACACACACTTACACTGTTACCCCACCAAGTTACTCAACCACCACACACACGCACACTTATACTGTTACCCCACCAAGTTACTCCCCCACCACACATACAAACACACTTACAATGTTACCCCACCAAGTTACTTCCCCATCACACATACTCACACACACATACACTGTTACCCCACCAAGTTACTCCCCCACCACACACACACACTTACACTGTTACCCCACCAAGTTACTCCCCCACCACACACACGCACACTTATACTGTTACCCCACCAAGTTACTTCCCCATCACACACACGCACAATTATATCGTTACCCCACCAAGTTACTACCCCACCACACACACAAACACACTTACAATGTTACCCCACCAAGTTACTTCCCCATCACACATACTCACACACACTTACAGTGTTACCCCACCAAGTTACTCCCCCACCACACATACACACTTACACTGTTACCCCACCAAGTTACTTCCCCATCACACACACACTTACACTGTTAACCCACCAAGTTACTCCCCCACCACACACACACACACTTATACTGTTACCCAACCAAGTTACTCCCCCCCACACACACACACACACTTATACTGTTACCCCACCAAGTTACTCCCCGTCCACACACACACACTTACACTGTTACCCCACCAAGTTACTCCCCCACCACACACACAAACTTACACTGTTACCCCACCAAGTTACTTCCCCATCACACACACACTTACACTGTTACCCCACCAAGTTACTCCCCCACCACACACACACTTATACTGTTACCCCACCAAGTTACTCCCCCACCACACACACAAACACACTTACAATGTTACCCACCAAGTTACTTCCCCATCACACATACTCACATACTTTTACTGTTACCCCATCAAGTTACTTCCCCATCACACACACTTACACTGTTACCCCACCAAGTTACTTCCCCATCACACACACACACTTACACTGTTACCCCACCAAGTTACTCAACCACCACACACACACACACACATACACTGTTACCCCACCAACTTACTCCCCCACCACACACACGCACACTTATACTGTTACCCCACCAAGTTATTCCCCAACCACACACACAAACACTTACACTGTTACCCCACCAAGTTACTTCCCCATCACATACACTTACACTGTTACCCCACCAAGTTACTTCCCGATCACACACACACACTTACACTGTTACCCCACCAAGTTACTCAACCACCACACACACACACACACATACACTGTTACCCCACCAACTTACTCCCCCACCACACACACGCACACTTATACTGTTACCCCACCAAGTTATTCCCCCATCACACACACAAACACTTACACTGTTACCCCACCAAGTTACTCAACCACCACACACACACACACACTTACACTGTTACCCCACCAAGTTACTCCCCCACCACACACACGCACACTTATACTGTTACCCCACCAAGTTACTCCCCCACCACACACACAAACACACTTACAATGTTACCCACCAAGTTACTTCCCCATCACACATACTCACATACTTATACTGTTACCACACCAAGTTACTTCCCCATCACACACACTTACACTGTTACCTCACCAAGTTACTCCCCCACCACACACACACTTACACTGTTACCCCACCAAGTTACTTCCCCATCACACACACTTACACTGTTACCCCACCAAGTTACACCCCCACCACACACACACTTACACTGCTACCCCACCAAGTTACTTCCCCATCACACACTCTTACACTGTTACCCCACCAAGTTACTCCCCCACCACACACATGCACACTTATACTGTTACCCCACCAAGTTACTTCCCCATCACACACACACACACACTCATACTGTTACTCCACCATGTTACTCCCCCACCACACACACACTTACACTGTTACTCCACCAAGTTACTCCCCCACCACGCACACACTTACACTGTTACCCCACCAAGTTACACCCCCACCACACAGACACACACTCACTTATACTGTTACCCCACAAAGTTACTCCCCCCACACACACTTACACTGTTACCCCACCAAGTTACTCCCCGACCACACACACTTACACTGTTACCACACCAAGTTACTCCCCCACCTCACACACACACACTTACACTGTTACCCCATCAAATTACTCCCCCACCACACACTCACTTATACTGTTACCCCACCAAGTTACATCCACATCACACACAAACACACTTACACTGTTACCCAATCAAATTACTCCCCCACCACACACACACTTATACTGTTACCCCACCAAGTTACTTCCCCATCACACACACTTACACTGTTACCCCACCAAGTTACTTCCCCATCACACACACACTTACACTGCTACCACACCAAGTTACTCCCCCACCACACACACACACAGTTATACTGTTACCCCACCAAGTTACTTCCACATCACACACACACACACACTTACACTGTTACCCCACCAAGTTACTCCTCCACCACACACACTTACACTGTTGCCCAACCAAGTTACTCCCCCACTACACACACACACTTACACTGTTACCCCACCAAGTTACTCCCCGACCACACACACACTTACACTGTTACCCCACCAAGTTACTCCCCCACCACACACACACTTACACTGTTACACCACCAAGTTACTCCCCCACCACACTCACACACACTTATACTGTTACCCCACCAAGTTACTTCTCCATCACACACACACTTACACTGTTAACCCACCAAGTTACTCCCACACCACACACACACTTATACTGTTACCCCACCAAGTTACTCCCCCACCACACACACAAACACACTTACAATGTTACCCCACCAAGTTACTTCCCCATCACACATACTCACATACTTATACTGTTACCACACCAAGTTACTTCCCCATCACACACACATACACTGTTACCCCACCAAGTTACTTCACCATCACACACACACACACACTTACACTGTTACCCCACCAAGTTACTCAACCACCACACACACACACACTTACACTGTTACCCCACCAAGTTACTCCCCCACAACACACATGCACACTTATACTGTTACCCCACCAAGTTACTTCCCCATCACACACACGCACACTTATACTGTTACCCCACCAAGTTACTCCCCCACCACACACACAAACACACTTACAATGTTACACCACCAAGAAACTTCCCCATCACACATACTCACACACACTTACACTATTACCCCACCAAGTTACTCCCCCACCACACACACACACTTACACTGTTACCGCACCAAGTTACTTCCCCATCACACACACACACTTACACTGTTACCCCACCAAGTTACTCCCCCACCACACACACAAACACACTTACAATGTTACCCCACCAAGTTACTTCCCCATCACACATACTCACATACTTATACTGTTACCACACCAAGTTACTTCCCCATCCCACACACTTACACTGTTACCCCACCAAGTTACTTCCCCATCACACACACACACTTACACTGTTACCCCACCAAGTTACTTCCCCATCACACACACACACTTACACTGTTACCCCACCAAGTTACTCCCCCACCACACACACAAACACACTTACAATGTTACCCCACCAAGTTACTTCCCCATCACACATACTCACATACTTATACTGTTACCACACCAAGTTAATTCCCCATCCCACACACTTACACTGTTACCCCACCAAGTTACTTCCCCATCACACACACACACTTACACTGTTACCCCACCAAGATACTCAACCACCACACACACACACACACTTACACTGTTACCCCACCAAGTTACTCCCCCACCACACACACGCACACTTATACTGTTACCCCACCAAGTTACTCCCCCACCACACACACAAACACACTTACAATGTTACCCCACCAAGTTACTTCCCCATCACACATACTCACACACACTTACACTGTTACCCCACCAAGTTTCTCCCCCACCACACACACACACTTACACTGTTACCCCACCAAGTTACTTCCCCATCACACACACTTACACTGTTACCCCACCAAGTTACTCCCCCACCACACACACACTTATACTGTTACCCCACCAAGTTACTCCCCCACCACACACACAAACACACTTACAATGTTACCCCACCAAGTTACTTCCCCATCACACATACTCACATACTTATACTGTTACCCCATCAAGTTACTTCCCCATCACACACACTTACACTGTTACCCCACCAAGTTACTTCCCCATCACACACACACACACTTACACTGTTACCCCACCAAGTTACTCAACCACCACACACACACACACACTTACACTGTTACCCCACCAACTTACTCCCCCACCACACACACGCACAATTATACTGTTACCCCACCAAGTTACTCCCCCACCACACACACACTTACACTGTTACACCACCAAGTTACTCCCCCACCACACTCACACACACTTATACTGTTACCCCACCAAGTTACTCCCCCACCACACACACACTTACACTGTTACACCACCAAGTTACTCCCCCACCACACTCACACACACTTATACTGTTACCCCACCAAGTTACTTCCCCATCACACGCACACTTACACTTTTCACCCACCAAGTTACTCACCCACCACACACACAAACACACTTACAATGTTACCCCACCAAGTTACTTCCCCATCACACATACTCACATACTTATACTGTGACCACACCAAGTTACTTCCCCATCACACACACTTACACTGTTACCCCACCAAGTTACTTCCCCATCACACACACACTTACACTGTTAACCCACCAAGTTACTCCCCCACCACACACACACTTATACTGTTACCCCACCAAGTTACTCCCCCACCACACACACAAACACACTTACAATGTTACCCCACCAAGTTACTTCCCCATCACACATACTCACATACTTATACTGTTACCACACCAAGTTACTTCCCCATCACACACACATACACTGTTACCCCTCCAAGTTACTTCACCATCACACACACACACACTTACACTGTTACCCCACCAAGTTACTCAACCACCACACACACACACACACACTTACACTGTTACCCCACCAAGTTACTCCCCCACAACACACATGCACACTTATACTGTTACCCCACCAAGTTACTTCCCCATCACACACACGCACACTTATACTGTTACCCCACCAAGTTACTCCCCCACCACACACACAAACACACTTACAATGTTACCCCACCAAGTTACTTCCCCATCACACATACTCACACACACTTACACTGTTACCCCACCTAGTTACTCCCCCACCACACACACACACTTACACTGTTACCCCACCAAGTTACTTCCCCATCACACACACACACTTACACTGTTACAACACCAAGTTACTCCCCCACCACACACACAAACACACTTACAATGTTACCCCACCAAGTTACTTCCCCATCACACATACTCACATACTTATACTGTTACTACACCAAGTTACTTCCCCATCCCACACACTTACACTGTTACCCCAACAAGTTACTTCCCCATCACACACACACACACTTACACTGTTACCCCACCAAGTTACTCAACCACCACACACACACACACTTACACTGTTACCCCACCAAGTTACTCCCCCACCACACACACGCACACTTATACTGTTACCCCACCAAGTTACTCCACCACCACACACACAAACACACTTACAATGTTACCCCACCAAGTTACTTCCCCATCACACATACTCACACACACTTACACTGTTACCCCACCAACTTACTCCCCCACCACACACACACACTTACACTGTTACCCCACCAAGTTACTTCCCCATCACACACACACTTACACTGTTACCTCACCAAGTTACTCCCCCACCACACACACACTTATACTGTTACCCCACCAAGTTACTCCCCCACCACACACACAAACACACTTACAATGTTACCCCACCAAGTTACTTCCCATCACACATACTCACATACTTATACTGTTACCCCATCAAGTTACTTCCCCATCACACACACTTACACTGTTACCCCACCAAGTTACTTCCCCATCACACACACACACACTTACACTGTTACCCCACCAAGTTACTCAACCACCACACACACACACACTTACACTGTTACCCCCCCAAGTTACTCCCCCACCACACACACGCACACTTATACTGTTACCCCACCAAGTTACTCCCCCACCACACACACACTTACACTGTTACACCACCAAGTTACTCCCCCACCACACTCACACACACTTATACTGTTACCCCACCAAGTTACTTCCCCATCACACACACACTTACACTGTTAACCCACCAAGTTACTCCCCCACTACACACACACTTATACTGTTACCCCACCAAGTTACTCCCCCACCACACACACAAACACACTTACAATGTTACCCCACCAAGTTACTTCCCCATCACACATACTCACATACTTATACTGTGACCACACCAAATTACTTCCCCATCACACACACTTACACTGTTACCCCACCAAGTTACTTTCCCATCACACACACACACACTTACACTGTTACCCCACCAAGTTACTCAACCACCACACACACACACACACTTACACTGTTACCCCACCAAGTTACTTCCCCACAACACACACGCACACTTATACTGTTACCCCACCAAGTTACTTCCCCATCACACACATGCACACTTATACTGTTACCCCACCAAGTTACTCCCCCACCACACACACACACTTACACTGTTACCCCACCAAGTTACTTCCCCATCACACACACGCACTTACACTGTTACCTCACCAAGTTACTCTCCCACCACACACACAAACACACTTACAATGTTACCCCACCAAGTTACTTCCCCATCACACATACTCACATACTTATACTGTTACCACACCAAGTTACTTCCCCATCACACACACTTACACTGTTACCCCACCAAGTTACTTCCCCATCACACACACACACACTTACACTGTTACCCCACCAAGTTACTCAACCACCACACACACACACACACTTACACTGTTATTCCACCAAGTTACTC
Source organism: Taudactylus pleione (assembly GCA_031769625.1). Taxonomy (NCBI): domain Eukaryota; kingdom Metazoa; phylum Chordata; class Amphibia; order Anura; family Myobatrachidae; genus Taudactylus; species Taudactylus pleione. The sequence continues at coordinate 507,233 of JAUIMM010000505.1, forward strand.
CCCCACCACACACACGCACACTTATACTGTTACCCCACCAAGTTACTCCCCCACCACACACACAAACACACTTACAATGTTACCCCACCAAGTTACTTCCCCATCTCACATACTCACACGCACTTACACTGTTACCCCACCAAGTTACTCCCCCACCACACACACCCACTTACACTGTTACCCCACCAAGTTACTTCCCCATCACACACACACTTACACTGTTACCCCACCAAGTTACTCCCCCACCACACACACACTTATACTGTTACCCCACCAAGTTACTCCCCCACCACACACACAAACACACTTACAATGTTACCCCACCAAGTTACTTCCCCATCACACATACTCACATACTTATACTGTTACCCCATCAAGTTACTTCCCCATCACTCACACTTACACTGTTACCCCACCAAGTTACTCAACCACCACACACACACACAAACTTACACTGTTACCCCACCAAGTTACTCCCCCACCACACACACGCACACTTATACTGTTACCCCACCAAGTTACTCCCCCACCACACACACAAACACACTTACAATGTTACCCCACCAAGTTACTTCCCCATCACACATACTCACATACTTATACTGTTACCACACCAAGTTACTTCCCCATCACACACACTTACACTGTTACCCCACCAAGTTACTCCCCCACCACACACACACTTACACTGTTACCCCACCAAGTTACTCCCCCACCACACACACACACACACTTACACTGTTACCCCACCAAGTTACTTCCCCCTCACACACACTTACACTGTTACCCCACCAAGTTACACCCCCACCACACACACACTTACACTGCTACCCCACCAAGATACTTCCCCATCACACACACTTACACTGTTACCCCACCAAGTTACTCCCCCACCACACACACACTTACACTGTTACCCCACCAAGTTACTTCCCCATCACACACACTTACACTGTTACCACGCCAAGTTACTTCCCCATCACACACACACACTTACACTGTTTCCCCACAAAGTTACTCCCCCACCACACACACTTACACTGTTACCCCACCAAGTGACTTCCCCACCACACTCACACACACGTACACTGTTACCCCACCAAGTTACTTCCCCATCACACACACACACACACTTACACTTTTACTCCACCAAGTTACTCCCCCACCACACACACACATACTATTACCCCGCCAAGTTACTTCCCCATCACACACACACACACTTACACTTTTACCCCACCAAGTTACTCCCCCTCACACACACTTACACTGTTACCCCACCAAATTACTCCCCCACCACACACACACTTACATGGGTACCCCACCTAGTTACTCCCCCTCACACACACTTACACGGTTACCCCACCAAATTACTCCCCCACCACACACACTTACACTATTACCCCACCAAATTACTCCCCCTCACACACACTTACACTGTTACCCCACCAAATTACTCCCCCACCACACACACACTTACATGGGTTCCCCACCTAGTTTCTCCCCCTCACACACACTTACACGGTTACCCCACCAAATTACTCCCCCACCACACACACTTACACTGTTACCCCACCAAGTTACACCCCCCTACACACACACTTACACTGTTACCCCACTGAATCACTCCCCCCCACACACACTCTTTCACTATTACCCCATCAAGTTACTAACATCAGTAGAGGAATCAGGCGTATAGGCCTCATGAAGTTACAATGTCAACTCTGAGTCTGGTAATAATAAATTGCATTCATGTTTTAGTAATATGTTTACAAGACTCTTCAAGTAGTACTTAAAGGACGTCTGTTGTTTGGCTATAAAATCTGGACCACAATTAAAATCAGCAATTGGGTTCGGGAACGGAGCGTGACCCAAATATGTCTCCTCTTCTCATGACATCTTAGTTTCATGTTTAAACCACACAATAGAAAACACCAGACAGCTGGCATGGAAAGTAATACTAACGAAATGCATTCATAAAGATGGCGAGCCCAACCGGAAACACGGGCGTTGTTAGTGCAGAACATCTCAGCATTCAAGTCTATCTGTAAATTATGTAATTGTGCTCAGTCATCAAGGGAACCACTGAACCGAAAATCAAGTGACCCATTGTGAAGAGGCATTTTTTGTTACCGTCGGTCAGAGTTGTTACTGTCGGTCAGAGTTGTTACTGTCGGTCAGCATTGTTACTGTCAGTCAAAGTTGTTACTGTCAGTCAGAGTTATTACTGTCGGTCAGAGTTGTTACTGTCGGTCAGAGTTGTTACTGTCAGTCAGAGTTATTACTGTCGGTCAGCGTTGTTACTGTTGGTCAGAGTTGTTACTGTCGGTCAGAGTTGTTACTGTTGGTCAGCATTGTTACTGTCGGTCAGAGTTGTTACTGTCGGACAGCGTTGTTACTGTCAGAGTTGTTACGGTCGGTCAGAGTTGTTACTGTCGGACAGCTTTGTTACTGTCGGTCAGAGTTATTACTGTCAGTCAGCGTTGTTACTGTCGGTCAGAGTTGTTACTGTCAGTCAAAGTTGTTACTGTCGGTCAGAGTTGTTACTGTCGGTCAGCATTGTTACTGTCGGACAGCGTTGTTACTGTCGGTCAGAGTTGTTACTGTCGGACAGCGTTGTTACTGTCGGTCAGAGTTATTACTGTCAGTCAGCGTTGTTACTGTCAGTCAGAGTTGTTACTGTCGGTCAGCATTGTTACTGTCAGTCAGAGTTGTTACTGTCGGACAGCATTGTTACTGTCAGTTAGAGTTGTTACTGTCGGTCAGCGTTGTTACTGTCGGTCAGAGTTGTTACTGTCAGTCAGAGTTATTACTGTCGGTCAGCGTTGTTACTGTCGGTCAGAGTTGTTACTGTCGGTCAGCGTTGTTACTGTCGGTCAGAGTTGTTACTGTCGGACAGCGTTGTTACTGTCAGTCAGAGTTGTTACTGTCGGTCAGAGTTGATACTGTCGGACAGCGTTGTTACTGTCGGTCAGAGTTGTTACTGTCGGTCAGAGTTATTACTGTCGGTCAGCGTTGTTACTGTCGGTCAGAGTTGTTACTGTCGGTCAGCATTGTTACTGTCGGTCAGCATTGTTACTGTCGGACAGCGTTGTTACTGTCGGTCAGAGTTGTTACTGTCGGTCAGCATTGTTACTGTCGGTCAGCATTGTTACTGTCGGACAGCGTTGTTACTGTCGGTCAGAGTTGTTACTGTCGGTCAGCACTGTTACTGTCAGTCAGAGTTGTTACTGTCGGACAGCGTTGTTACTGTCGGTCAGAGTTGTTACTGTCGGTCAGCATTGTTACTGTCAGTCAGAGTTGTTACTGTCGGTCAGCGTTGTTACTGTCGGTCAGAGTTATTACTGTCAGTCAGCATTGTTACTGTCGGTCAGAGTTGTTACTGTCAGTCAGCGTTGTTACTGTCAGTCAGAGTTGTTACTGTCGGTCAGAGTTGTTACTGTCAGTCAGCGTTGTTACTGTCAGTCAGAGTTGTTACTGTCGGTCAGAGTTGTTACTGTCAGTCAGAGTTGTTACTGTAGGTCAGCATTGTTACTGTCAGTCAGAGTTGTTACTGTCAGTCAGCATTATTACTGTCAGTCAGAGTTGTTACTGTCAGTCAGAGTTGTTACTGTCGGTCAGCATTGTTACTGTCGGACAGCGTTGTTACTGTCGGTCAGAGTTGTTACTGTCGGTCAGCATTGTTACTGTCGGTCAGAGTTGTTACTGTCGGTCAGCGTTGTTACTGTCGGTCAGAGTTGTTACTGTCAGTCAGCGTTGTTACTGTCGGTCAGAGTTGTTACTGTCAGTCAGAGTTGTTACTGTCGGTCAGCGTTGTTACTGTCAGTCAGAGTTGTTACTGTCAGTCAGAGTTGTTACTGTCGGTCAGCGTTGTTACTGTCGGACAGCGTTGTTACTGTCGGTCAGAGTTGTTACTGTCGGTCAGCATTGTTACTGTCGGTCAGCGTTGTTACTGTCGGTCAGAGTTATTACTGTCAGTCAGCGTTGTTACTGTCGGTCAGAGTTGTTACTGTCAGTCAGAGTTGTTACTGTCGGTCAGCATTGTTACTGTCAGTCAGCGTTATTACTGTCAGTCAGAGTTCTTACTGTCAGTCAGAGTTGTTACTGTCGGTCAGAGTTGTTACTGTCGGTCAGAGTTGTTTCTGTCGGTCAGAGTTGTTACTGTCTGTCAGAATTGTTACTGTCAACGTTGTTACTGTCAGACAGACACACCCACACAAATTCAGGGGAGTCAGAGGGTTGTGCTGTTAGTTTATTGCCGAGATCCAGCTAATTTAATTTAAATCCGATGGCATTACTATCATTAAATTAGGATCTACTTTCCCTCGACTTGGTTATTGTATAGTGCTCACCACAGCACTGTGAGACACAACGCCGCCCCTCACCCACTCATCTGAGGTCAGGGGTCTGTGCCGGATTATGTTGCAGTATACAGCAAATGGATGGGAAATTACTGTATTTATATAAAGGTCTGAACTATGAAATTAAGAATGAGTTGGCCAACGTCTGAAAAACAATCACTGAAAGGAGTATAATGACTTAATGCCACCATCTGGAATGGTGTCTTAGAGATGTAACATTGAGACGATTGCTGGGGGCTGAGAACATTGAAAAATAAAGGTTGTGTCCACCTGGCATCGCCTCTCACCAACTACTGTATTTTTTGCACTTTGCACTAATGTAGTTTGATCTGTCGTGCTCAACATGTTCCAGTGGTTCTGTAGATACTGGTCAGGGCCAGCTGTTATTACCAAATCCATATGTTTCTGTGACTTGTAATATGATTTAATACTTACAGTATCCACTATCTGTGGCCTGACACTTTTATGCTGACGTAGATATCGGAAACCCCATTTTTAGAAAAAAATCCAAAATATTGTAATAAAAAACAAATAATTCTTCACTTCAGAAGTCAATCCGCAATCAGCCAATCAGACATGGCGGCCAGTGCTGGTGTCATCACCATCAGTGAGTATTTTCACAAGCCTGCAGACACCAGACACATGATTAGAATGTTGACAAAACGTTCCTGGTGGTCTAGCAATACCTTACCTGGTACTCTGGAACTGGTGGCTCCGTTATCTTTGGGTCAGCTGACAGTGACTTCCACATGTTCCTGCTGCAGTTTCATTGGTGAGTACATTATATCACTAATCCTAACTGTTCCCCTAGTGCTTAACTCTAACCCTCCCCTACCATATCCTAACCCTCCCCTACCGTATCTTAACACTAAATCTCACCTACCATAGCCTAACCATAACCATCCCATACCGCAGCCTAACCCTAACACTCCCCTACCGTAGCATAACCCTAATCCTACCCTACCGTAGCTTAACCCTAACCCTCCCCTTACGTAGCCTAACCATAACCCTCCCCTACTGTAGCCTAACCCTCCCCTACCATAGCGTAACCATAACCCTCCCTTACTATAGCATAACCATAACCCTCCCATACCACAGCCTAACCCTAACCCTCCCCTTCGGTAGCATAACCCTAACCCTCCCCTAGCAAAGCCTAACCATAACCCTACCGTAGTCTAACCCTAACCCTCCCCTACCATAGCCTAACCTTAACGCTCCCCTACCGTCCGTAGCCTAACCCTAACCCTCCCCTACCATCAGAGGCGGGCTGGGGGGCAGGGTGCCATGTGCCCACCGGGCCGCGGGCAGTCTGTGTCTCTGTGACACTGACACAGCTGCCTGCACCGCGCGTGTAGCGCTGACCGGACGGAGTTCGGTCAGCGCTACACAGTGACTGACAAACACACAGCCGCCGGCGCCAGCAGCTGTGTGTTTGTTGTAAGCAGCAGCCAATGAGAGTCTGTCAGACTCTCATTAGCTGCTGCTGCGCCCACTGCAGGAGCCGCTCCATCTTCCGGCTCCTGCAGTGGGTAATGGGAGAGACGTCATAACGTCATAACGTCTCTCCCATAATGCAGAGCAGCCCGACCCGGGAGGGCAGATGGAGGAGCGGATGGTGGCGGCGGGTGCGGGGATTCAGGTAAGTGTTTATTATTTTTTTTATTATTACGTGTGTCTACTGGGGGAGGGGTACTACAAGGGGGGAGACCACTACTGGGGGCACAACAAGGTGGGGCACTACAAGGGGGAGATCACTACTGGGGGCACTACAAGGGGGGAGACCACTACTGGGGGCCCTACAAGAGGGGAGACCACTACTGGGGCACTACAAGGTGAGGCACTACAAGGGGGAGATCACTACTGGGGGCACTACAAGGGGGAGATCACTACTGGGGGCACTAAAAGGGGGAGATCACTACTGGGGGCACTACAAGGGGGAGATCACTACTGGGGGCACTAAAAGGGGGAGATCACTACTGGGGGCACTACAAGAGGGGAGACCACTACTGGGGCACTACAAGGTGAGGCACTACAAGGGGGAGATCACTACTGGGGGCACTACAAGGGGGAGATCACTACTGGGGGCACTAAAAGGGGGAGATCACTACTGGGGGCACTACAAGGGGGGAGACCACTACTGGGGGCCCTACAAGAGGGGAGACCACTACTGGGGCACTACAAGGTGAGGCACTACAAGGGGGAGATCACTACTGGGGGCACTACAAGGGGAAGATCACTACTGGGGGCACTACAAGGGGGAGATCACTACTGGGGGCACTAAAAGGGGGAGATCACTACTGGGGGCACTACAAGGGGGGGCTACTACTGGGGGCACTACAAGGGGAGGGACTACTACTACTGGGGGCACTACAAGGGGGGACTACTACTGGGGGCACTACAAGGGGTAGACTACTACTAGGGGCACTACAAGGGGGGCACTACTACTGGGGGCACTACAAGGGGAGGGGACTACTACTAGGGCCACTGCATAGGGGGGAGGGGACTACTATGGCCACTGCATAGGGGGGACTACCACTGGGGGCACTGCATCGGGGGACCACTGCTGGGGGCTCTATATAAAGGGCAATACTGAGGGTACTGAATAGGGGCGAGACTACAACTGGGGCCACTATTTAAGGGGCACTGCATAAGGGTTACCACTATTGAGGGCACTGCATCGGGGATGGACTGCTACTGGGGGCACTATATAAGGGACACTGCATAGGGGGTACCACTACTGGGGGCACTGCATAGGGGGTACCACTACTGGGGGAACTATATAAGGGGCTTACTACTGGAGGCACAAGGGGCACTGCACAGGGGGGACCACTACTGGGGGCACTATATAAGGGGTTTACTACTGGGGGCACAAGGGGCACTGCACAGGGGGGACCACTACTGGGGGCATTGTATAAGGGGCACTGCAAAGGTGGGATCACTACTGGGGGCACTACTGGAGGCCTGCATAAGGGGGTCCTCTCCTGGGACACAGGGGGCACTGCATATGGGCACTACAGGGGGATGCCCCTAATCTTTATTTTTACTTTACATTAATCCCATATGGACCCGCCTCCTCCCTTGAACACTTGAGGGGGGTGCACCATAGCACGCACGTGTTCTGGGCACCCTGGCTACACGCTACTCCTCTACCAGGGCATCTGCATGCATTTGGCCCCCCAGGCTAAAAGTTGCCAGCCAGCCCCTGCCTATCGTAGCCTAACCCTGAACCTCTACTGCTGCTTTACCCTAACCCTCTGGTCTGTGCAGAATGTCTACATTACACATTTTGACATTGTGAAAATGTCAACAGTGTGCAGATACCGACATGTTCAATGTTGACAATGTTGACAACATAACTTTTTCAGGTGGTTCACATGCATATGCCTCATTTTGCAGTTACACGGATACACCCTTACTGTACTCAGTCTGCGTCCCCCATTCAGCCACTCCAAGCTTAATGGGCTGCAAGTACCTCATCTGCATACAGCCGTAGGTGTACGCCTTTTTTTGTTGGCATGCACGGTACAAATTTGCATATCATACATTAGGCAAAACGGAGGTCTGCCAGCTCAGCATTACCCCATTATGTCACATCCTGTCTGTGGTGAAAACATTGCGCCTTAAATTACAACTGAAGCTGGGTACATACTTAAAAGGCATTGAGGCCGACCTGCCATCGCACCGACTGAGCGACTGGATTGGTAATCTATACACACTTAGCAATCGGCTGCGTGATACGTCTGGATTGACATCACAACTGAGCGGGTATTCAAAATTGCACACCCAGTTGTGATGTCAGTGTCAGTGGTCCCTGCAGCCAGTGTACGGGCAGTTGGCGGGTCACCCATACACATTTTCAGTCGTATAGATATATCTACAAGATGGAATGGGTATGAAGTCCCGGTGGCTGAATAGCTGCCAGTTCATATCCCACCGCTGGCAGCCCGAAGGGAGAAGATCCCGACGGGCAGATAGGTACTCTATCCCTACCCCTCTCACCCCTAACTCTCCCTTAGTGGTGCCTAACCCTAACCTCCCCCCCTAGTGCCTACCGCTAACCTCCCCCCGGGGGTGCCTAACCTTAACCCCCTCTTACTGCTCCCTAGACCTAACCCTCCCAGGGGGAATCTAACCCTAACCTCCCCCCGGGGGTGCCTAACCCTAATCCTCCCCCCCAAACCTAAACCTAACCCTGCTACGCTCCCTATACCTAACCCACCCAACCCTGCATGGTTAACGCTACAGACGCCCCAGACCTACCTCATTCTGGCTGGCATCCTTTGGCTTTCCGGCGTCGGGTTTAAGATAGGCGTCAGTATTTCAACGCCTATCTTAAGTCCCTTGCCGGGATTACGATGTCGAAATTGAGACCATATCAGCATCAGCTGTGCTGCAGGGCTGACCTGATACGTCTGTGAATAACATATTGGGTATAAACACCCATTTGATCAAACAATATACCTAGTAGTGTGTACCCAGCATTAGTGACTATGTGCAGGAGACTCAGGGTGATGGGAAACAGTGCTAAGTTATAGTCACCCTTAGAGGGATGATGAAAATGAATATTGACACTTTTCCTATGCTCACGTGGTCAGATGAAGATGACAATTTATCACGTGAAGTGATAATCCTACATGGCCTGACTGTCCTCATTCACAATATCACCATTACAGGTTTATAATTGGGGTTAGACTACAGTTAGGGTTATGCTGTGGTTAGGGTTAGAGTTAGGCTATAGGTTAGGGTTAGAGTTAGGCTATAGGTTAGGGTTATGCTGTGGTTAGCATTAGAGTTAGGCTATAGGTTAGGGTTAGAGTTAGGTTATAGGCTAGGGTTATGCTGTGGTTAGGGTTAGAGTTAGGTGGTAGGTTAGGGTTAGAGTTAGACTACAGTTAGGGTTATGCTGTGGTTAGGGTTAGAGTTAGGCTAAAGGTTAGGGTAAAGTTAGGGTATAGGTTAGGGTTATGCTGTGGTTAGGATTAGAGTTAGGCTATAGGTTAGGGTTAGAGTTAGGCTATAGGTTAGGGTTATGCTGTGGTTAGGGTTAGAGTTAGGCTAAAGGTTAGGGTTAGAGTTAGGCTAAAGGTTAGAGTTAGGCTATAGGTTAGGGTTATGCTGTGGTTAGGGTTAGGGTTATGCTGTGGTTAGGGTTAGAGTTAGTGTAAAGGTTAGGGTTAGAGTTAGGCTAAATGTTAGGGTTATGCTGTGGTTAGGGTTAGAGTTAGACTATAGGTTAGGGTTAGAGTTAGTCTAAAGGTTAGGGTTAGAGTTAGGCTAAATGTTAGGGTTAGGCTGTGGTTAGGGTTAGAGTTAGACTATAGGTTAGGGTTATGCTGTGGTTAGGGTTAGAGTTAAGCTATAGGTTAAGGTTAGAGTTAGGCTATAGGTTAGGGTTAGAGTTAGGCTATAGGTTAGGGTTACAGTTAGGCTATAGGTTAGGGTTATGCTGTGGTTAGGGTTAGAGTAAGGCTAAAGGTTAGGGTTAGAGTTAGGCTAAAGTTTAGGGTTAGAGTTAGGCTAAAGGTTAGGGTTAGAGTTAGGCTATAGGTTAGGGTTATGCTGTGGTTAGGGTTAGGTTTATGCTGTTGTAAGGCATAGACTTAGGCTAAAGGTTAGGGTAAAGTTAGGGTATAGGTTAGGGTTATTCTGTGGTTAGGATTAGAGTTAGGCTATAGGTTAGGGTTAGAGTTAGGCTATAGGTTAGGGTTATGCTGTGGTTAGGGTTAGAGTTAGGCTAAAGGTTAGGGTTAGAGTTAGGCTAAAGGTTAGGGTTAGAGTTAGGCTATAGGTTAGGGTTATGCTGTGGTTAGGGTTAGGGTTATGCTGTGGTTAGGGTTAGAGTTAGTGTAAAGGTTAGGGTTAGAGTTAGGCTAAATGTTAGGGTTATGCTGTGGTTAGGGTTAGAGTTAGACTATAGGTTAGGGTTAGAGTTAGTCTAAAGGTTAGGGTTAGAGTTAGGCTAAATGTTAGGGTTAGGCTGTGGTTAGGGTTAGAGTTAGACTATAGGTTAGGGTTATGCTGTGGTTAGGGTTAGAGTTAAGCTATAGGTTAAGGTTAGAGTTAGGCTATAGGTTAGGGTTAGAGTTAGGCTATAGGTTAGGGTTACAGTTAGGCTATAGGTTAGGGTTATGCTGTGGTTAGGGTTAGAGTAAGGCTAAAGGTTAGGGTTAGAGTTAGGCTAAAGTTTAGGGTTAGAGTTAGGCTAAAGGTTAGGGTTAGAGTTAGGCTATAGGTTAGGGTTATGCTGTGGTTAGGGTTAGGTTTATGCTGTTGTAAGGCATAGACTTAGGCTAAAGGTTAGGGTTAGAGTTAGGCTATAGGTTAGGGTTATGCTGCGGTTAGGGTTAGAGTTAGGCTATAGGTTAGGGGTAGAATTAGGCTATAGATTAGGGTTATGCTGTGGTTAGGGTTACAGTTAGGCTGTAGGTTAGAGTTAGGCTATAGGCTAGGGTTATGCTGTGGTTAGGGTTAGAGTTAGGCTGTAGGTTAGGGTTAGAGTTAGGCTATAGGTTAGGGTTATGCTGTGGTTAGGGTTAGAGTTAGGCTATAGGTTAGGGTTAGAGTGATGCTATAGGTTAGGGTTATGCTGTGATTAGAGTTAGAGTTAGGCTATAGGTTAGGATTAAAGTTATGCTATAGATTAGGGTTAGAGTTAGGCTTTAGGTTAGGGTTATGCTGTGGTTAGGGTTAGAGTTAGGCTATAGGTTAGGGTTATGCTGTGGATATGCTATGTTAGAGTTAGGCTAAAGGTTAGGGTTAGAGTTAGGCTATTGGTTAGGGTTATGCTGTGGTTAGGGTTATGCTGTGGTTAGAGTTAGAGTTAGGCTATAGGTTAGGGTTAGAATTAGGCTAAATGTTAGGGTTAGAGGCTAAAGGTTAGGGTTAGAGTTAGGCTATAGGTTAGGGTTAGAGTTAGGCTATAGGTTAGGGTTAGAGTTAGGCTATAGGTTAGGGTTAGAGTTAGGCTATAGGTTAGGGTTAGGCTGTAGGTTAGGGTTAGAGTTAGGCTAAAGGTTAGGGTAAAGTTAGGGTTAGAGGACTAATAGTAGAAAATGTTATGTCAAAATGCCGACATATTAAAGATAATTTTGCACCCAACTATCCCCATCTGAGTGGCATATCTCCCCCTACTCCTAATAAAAAAAGACATGCCTAGAAAAATGAGCCTGTGTACTCCAGCAGACAACAGGGGCAGATGCAGCATGGCAGGATGTGCGCTGACCCCCGTGTTTTGGTTTTGGATCTGGTTCTCCCTTGGTTTTGGATCTGGATTGGTTTTGCCAAAACCTCACCTCCGTGTTTTGTTTTCGTGTTTTGATTTTGGATCTGGATTTTTACTTAAAAAATAAAAAAACAGCTAAAGTCACATAAAATGGGCCTTTTTTGTTCCTACAGTATTAATAGCCTCAATAACATTTATTTCCACTTGTTTCCAGTCAATTTTGGCCACCTCACAGTTCACAATATTGATATGTTCATCTTCTTTAAAATTTGTACCAAGATAGCTGGTTGACTAAGCCAAGCTGCAGCAGTGGGCAGCACAAACACATGGCAGTTCAACTTCAAACATGGCATATCAGGAAACACTTTTATTATTCAAGAGAGACCTGAGGGAGTTGGAGTATGTATGTAGTTGAAGGTAGGGCAGGGACAGGAAGGGTTGATTGGTAGTAATTTAATGTCATTTTTTGATTCAAAAGAAAATTTATGAGGGAGAAGGGGAGGGTAGGAGGCATTTTCAAAAACATGTGATACAGTACATTTACATCAGTCCTTGCCACAGAAGAATCCTTGAGCATGGTTGCTGCTGCTGGGAGTTGATTTTCTCAGTCCCAGAAGGGGACCAGGAAGAGTGCTTTCCAAAAAAAATAAATTGACTTAAATAATGCTTTGCAAATCTTCTGTAAAGGCATTTCCAAACCTGTACAGGGACATAAAAAAATTATAGTTAGTTAGTGGCCTCAAAGTGTCACTTAACCAGCACAGATATGTGGACAAGTGTAAGATCTATGATTTAAGGGCAGGGGTAGCCAACCCGGCCCTCGAGAGCTACCAACAGTGCATGTTTTCCAGGTCTCCTCACAGAATCAAAACTATAATAATTAACTCCACCTGTCGATCTTTCTAAATATTTTGGTGAGTAATGAATACACCTGTGCACCAGCTAGGTCGTCTGGAAAACGTGAGCTCTCAAGGACCGAGGTTGGCTACCCCTGATTTAAGGCCTTATGTTGTGTCTTTCTTGAGAATCCTGTGTCTGCTTCTGCGGCTAGGAGTGGATTTTCATTCCAGAATGGAACCATGAATAGTGCTTCCTTAAAACAATTGACTTAAATAATCCTTTGCAAACCTTCTGTTATGTAAAAGCATTTTCCAACCTGTACAGGGACATTAAAAAAAATACAGATTTAGTTAGTGGGCTTCAAACTGCCGTTGTTCCCACTGTCCACTTAACCATATGAGATATGTGAACAAGCGGAACAGAGCAGCAAATGCAACATTTCAGAGTTAACGTTTAAGTCTTACGTTGTGTCTTTCTTGGAAATTCTTCCTTGAGCACCATGCCTGCTTGCTGGGAGTGGATTTTTTTCATCCCAGAAGGGGACCAGGAAGCATGCTTTCCAAAAATAAATAAACAATTGACTTAAATAATCCTTTGCAAACCTTCTGTTCTGTAAAGGATTTCCCCAACCTGTACAGGGACATTAAAAATAACAGAGTTAGTTAGTGGCCTTCAAATTGCCATTGTTCCCACTGTCCACTTCTTAGATATGTGAATATGTTAGAATGTAGTTAACAGCAACATACCCCATATGAGTTGGCCATATGGGGTATGTTGCTGTTAAGGGATCAGGCTGGTTATCAGTGGACACATTATTAATATAGTTGTTGTTATTTTGGGTTGCCATCTCCTGAAGGGTGTCTACCAACAGACAGAGACTACCTATCAGCTCAGGCATAGACAATTCCTGAGGAACAGAGCTCTGTTCTCTGGAGGGAAGCCAAATAGGTGGGAGTCCCTGTTCCAACATCTGAAGCTCTTATCTCTCCACATCATCTATTATAGATGAAAAAAATTTCATCGAGAACATCTAGCTTCTCTTTCTGTACCCTGCTCACCCTTTTTGGACAGGAAGTCCAGGATGGATGGTTTGGAAGAAGAAGGCCTGGCAACAGATGGGGATGGTCATTATCAAGACCTGGTCCCCCCAGTGGGTGTAGTCTGGGAGGTATTGTTTGGCATGCAGGTAGTGGAATAACAAAGGCCTCAATGTTGCCTGTGCTTACTATTCCGTATTTCAGTTTACGATTCAGGTAGCAGTAAAGTCAGATACAGAACACAGTGACAGAATCACTGGATGTCTTAGTGCATTCAGGCCAAGTACGATCCATGAATTCCCAGACAGATTCTGGACAGATGAATCCTCTGCTTGTGATAATCTTTGGTAATTCCTGGCGGGTGTTATAGCCAGACACTTTGAAGGCTGTAACTTTGAACTGCTTTATAGAAAACATGTGAATGAATCCTTTCCACACTGCAGAACATGATGGAGAAATCCCTTGAAGTTCAGCACCTAGAGCATCTTTTCTCATGTTCTCTGAGGCCTCTCCTGACTTTTGTTTATGTTTTTGAATAGAACAGTTTTATAATTTAAGATGTCTACTCTATATAGGTTTGCACTTTCTGCAAAAGGTACTGGAGAGGAGTCTGTACACTCTGCACTCGAGCATTGGTGGTCAGCAGATGGCGCATGCACAGAACTGTGCTGGGGTCCCGGAGGAGAAGTGAAGTCAGTGGCAAATGCAGGATTTCCAGAGGGGGGTTTCCAAATGCTTCATTTTAGAGCGAGTGTGGCCTGTCCATGAAGAGGGCAGATTTAGTACTTAACCAGCTTTAATAAGCGTCATACAAACTGTATTGCATGCATTAATTCCAAGCATATACAGGAACAGTGATCACAGTAAGCCATTAGATGCGTAAGTAGGGCCATCCTGCCTGAGGTGAACGTATTTATTTTAGATGTGGGCACCATTCCAGACTATTGGTGCAAGTTCGGGAGCCTGGAGGAACAGCGGAAGAACCTAGCACTGCCCTGGACATATATGTACATATTGGGCTCTATAGCAGTGCATCTCTAACAGTGCATGTTTTCCAGATCTTCTAGTTGGTGCACAGGTTATTTATTACTGGCTGATACATGTTAAAAGATCCACAGGTGGTGCTAATTATTTCATTTGTGATACTGAGAAGAACATGCAGCACTAGTAACAATCTATTATATTACTATTTCTATTGTGGTCATGGTGTGGACTGAGGAGGGGGGTTTCCAGGCAGAGGGAAACCCCCCCTGCGTTTGCCTATGGAAGTGATTGCATTAGATACAACTTCACTTCTATGACACAGCAGCGATGCACCACTGCCGGAGCCCCCTGTCCCTGCCTGTGTTCTTTAATACATCTTTCATTTCTTATTGCCACAAACAGCGAAGATATAAAATTATAATTATCGTGTCCAGAACCCGATAATTACTAAATATGCTCCATGATGTCTTAATTTTAATTAAAAAAAAAGAATATAATCATCATTTTATAAGTTAGTATATTATAACGGATTAAATCACACTTCCCAATTCATTTCCAACGATTTGAATAGCAGGGAAAGTTTGGCATAATCCTGTTTTTCTATTGAGCATATTATTTTGTATTTAGTATTTATTTCTTTATGTTCTGATCAGCATTGTGCCCATTGTATTGCTTAGGAGTACATTTAGATACTATTATTATTAATTAAATTAGAAATGTGCAGTTCAGTTCTCCAGAGATCCTAATCCACCCAAATTTCGTGAATCCGGACAGATCCAATTCGCAGCTCTAATCTTCCCGCGGTTCAGAATTCAGATTTAAAAAAAAAAAAAAAAATTACATGATTTTAGCTGTTTTCAATTTTTTTTTTATCAATTTAGAAAAAAAAAAAACTCAGATCCAAACCCAAAACCAAAACATGAAGATGAATCGATATCCAAAACACGGGGGTCAGTACACATCTATAATTAAAATAAAAAAACACATCTGGGAGAGACTGATCCCTAATCTATGTAATGTCTCCATGTGTCACTTCTGTGCGGCCTCTTACAGAACATTTTTCCAAACAGTTCTATGGTACTTACACCCATTTTCCTAAAAATAATGAACATCTGCCGACAATTACAGTAGCGTAGAAGAAAGAATAATCTGTTACTTCATCTCGTATGATAAACGACCTATGATTTTGTACTTTAGTCTATTAAATGTGGACTTATCGGCTATTAAATCATAATATTTAGGCTACAATGATTAGCATTTTAATCTTGCAACATCTCTTTCAATACAGTTGTATTAAAGATATTATCTGGCGTACAGACTGCAGTGGTCATAGTGAAATATTACACATAAATGAAGAATATGAGTGATGAGTCGGGTGCGGAGATTAGACAAACTGCGAATAAATGGTCTGAGCCTCTAGTCGCCTACCCTGGTGATTCCTCGCTGAGTTATTTCTTTCCGAATGATTTAGATTAAATAAATAACTATAATTATTTTTTTTTCAAAGATATCAAAGGAACTCATGGAGCAAAGTGGCAAAAACTCCTTTATTTGGACTCAAATATATTATTTAAATGAATAAGTAATAAATGGATAATCATTGTGCTTCGCTGTAATGTAACATTTAGAGATGCGCAGTTTGGTTTTCCTGAAATGCAAAAACACTCAAACTTTGGAGTTCCGAGTCGAACCGAGTCTCGGTTCAGTTTTGCAGTTAGCTCAGTACTCGGATTTCAAAACGGAACTCGGGTTTCGGATTGCATTTACACAGGGCCTAATTCAGACCCGCTAGCGAGCGTAGGATGCTCGCAAGCGGGTCGATGGTGCTCTAATGCACATGCGTACGACGGAGGGAGCTCCGTCGCAGGACTGTGAGGTATTACAGATGTGAGATAGCAGTAGTGGGTGTCTCTATGCTGGCTGAGCTGTGGCTGATGTTACAGATGTATATACAGGACTGTGAGGTATTACAGATGTGAGAAAGCAGTAGTGGGTGTCTCTATGCTGGCTGAGCTGTGGCTGATGCTACAGATGTATACACAGGACTGTGAGATATTACAGATGTGAGATAGTAGTAGTGGGTGTCTCTATGCTGGCTGAGCTGTGGCTGATGTTACAGATGTATACACAGGACTGTGAGGTATTACAGATGTGAGAAAGCAGTAGTCGGTGTCTCTATGCTGGCTGAGCTGTGGCTGATGTTACAGATGTATACACAGGAGTGAGGTATTACAGATGTGAGATAGCAGTAGTGGGTGTCTCTATGCTGGCTGAGCTGTGGCTGATGTTACAGATGTATAACAGGACTGTGAGGTATTACAGATGTGAGAAAGTAGTAGTGGGTGTCTCTATGCTGGCTGTGCTGTGGCTGATGTTACAGATGTACACACAGGACTGTGAGGTATTACAGATGTGAGATAGCAGTAGTGGGTGTCTCTATGCTGGCTGAGCTGTGGCTGATGTTACAGATGTATACACAGGACTGTGAGGTGTTACAGATGTGAGATAGCAGTAGTCGGCGTCTCTATGCTTGCTGTGCTGTGGCTGATGTTACAGATGTATACACAGGACTGTGAGGTATTACAGATGTGAGATAGCAGTAGTCTGTGTCTCTATGCTGGCTGAGCTGTGGCTGATGTTACAGATGTATACACAGGACTGTGAGGTATTACAGATGTGAGACAGCAGTAGTGGGTGTCTCTATGCTGGCTGATGTTACAGATGTATACACAGGACTGTGAGGTATTACAGATGTGAGATAGCAGTAGTGGATGTCTCTATGCTGGCTGAGCTGTGGCTGATGTTACAGATGTATACACAGGACTGTGAGGTATTACAGATGTGAGATAGCAGTAGTGGGCGTCTCTATGCTGGCTGTGCTGTGGCTGATGTTACAGATGTATACACAGGACTGTGAGGTATTACAGATGTAAGAAAGCAGTAGTGGCTGTCTCTATGCTGGCTGTGCTGTGGCTGATGTTACAGATGTATACATAGGACTGTGTGGTATTACAGATGTGAGAAGGCAGTAGTGGTCGTCTATATGCTGGCTGAGCTGTGGCTGATGTTACTGATGTATACACAGGACTGTGAGGTATTACAGATGTGAGAAAGCATTAGAGGGTGTCTCTATGCTGGCTGAGCTGTGGCTGATATTACAGATGCATACAAAGGACTGTGATTTATTACAGATGTGAAAAGGCAGTAGTGGGTATCTCTATGCTGGCTGAGCTGTGGCTGATGTTACAGATGCATACATAAGGTATTACAGACATGAGATAGTGGTAGTGGGCGTTTATGCTGGCTGAGATGTGGCTGATGTTACCGATGTTAACACAGGATTGTGAGGTATTACAGATGTGAGAAAGCAGCAGTGGGTGTCTCTATGCTGGCTGAGCTGTGGCTGATGTTACAGATTATACAAAGGACTATGAGGTATTACAGATGTGAGAAAGCAGTAATGGGAGTCTCTATGCTGGTTGAGCTGTGGCTGATGTTACACATGTATACACAGAACTGTGAGGTATTACAGATGTGAGAAAGCAATAGTGGGCATCTCTATGCTGGCTGAGCTGTGGCTGATATTACAGATGTACACACAGGACTGTGAGGTATTATTGATGTGAGAAGGAAGTAGTGGGTATCTCTATGTTGGCTGAGCTGTGACTGATGTTAATGATGTATACACAGGACTGTGAGGTATTACAGATGTGATATAGTGGTAGTGGGCGTCTCTATGCTGGCTGAGCTGTGGCTGATGTTATATATGTATACACAGGACTGTGAGGTATTACAGATGTGAGAATGCAGTAGTGGGCGTCTCTATGTTGGCTGAGCTGTGACTGATGTTACTGATATATACACAGGACTGTGAGGTATTACAGACATGAGATAGAAGTAATGGGCGTCTCTATGCTGGCTGTGCTGTGGCTAATGTTACAGCTGTATTCACAGGACTGTGAGGTATTACAGATGTGAGAAAGCAGTAGTGGACGTCTCTATGCTGGCTGAGCTGTGGCTGATGTTACAGATGTATACAAAGGACTGTGAGGTATTACAGATGTGAGAAAGCAGTAGTGGACGTTCTATGCTGGCTGAGCTGTGGCCAATATTACATATGTATACACAGGACTGTGAGGTATTACAAATGTGAGAAGGCAGTAGTGGGTATCTCTATGTTGGCTGAGCTGTGGCTGATGTTACTGATATATTCACAGGACTGTGAGGTATTACATATGTGAGATAGTGGTAGTGGGAGTCTTTATGCTGGCTGAGCTGTGGCTGATGTTACAGATGTATACACAGGACTGTGAGGTATTACAGATGTGAGAAAGTAGCAGTGGGTGTCTCTATGCTGGCTGAGCTGTGGCTGATATTACAGATGTATACAAAGGACTGTGATTTATTACAGATGTTAAAAGGCAGTAATGGGTATCTCTATGCTGGCTGAGCTGTGGCTGATGTTACCTATGTATACACAGGACTGTGAGGTATTACAGATGTGAGATAGTGGTAGTGGGTGTTTATGATCGCTGAGCTGTGGCTGATGTTACCAATGTATACACAGGACTGTGAGGTTTCATGGATGTGAGAAAGCAGCAGTGGGTGTCTCTATGCTGGCTGAGCTGTGGCTGATGTTACAGATTATACACAGGACTGTGAGGTATTACAGATATGGGAAAGCAGTAGTGGTCGTCTCTATGTTGGCTGAGCTGTGGCTGATGTTACTGATATATACACAAGACTGTGAGGTATTACAGATGTGAGATAGCAGTAGTGGGCGTCTCTTTGCTGTCTGTGCTGTGTCTGATGTTACACATGTATACACAGGACTGTGAGGCATTACAAATGTGAGAATCCAGTAGTGGACGTTCTATGCTGGCTGAGTTGTGGATGACATTACAGATGTATACTGTTAAATCGTCAGTAAACCTTTTACTATAATCCTTCCTATAAACCTCTAAGATTCACCTGCCTATAAACCTCTAAGACAAAACCTGCCTATAAACCTCTAAACACAACGCTAATTGCGTACGCAGTATGACCGCAAATAAAAACAGGAGTGGAAATCTGTGGTTCCAACGCACAAGTATTATTCAGGTAAAAGTACAGTCAGTTACATGCAATCTATACATATACAAGTTAGGCGTAAAAAGGAAATAATACAGACCAAGTTCGGTTATACATACGCTGCGCCTCTGGACCCAGAGATAGACTTCTGACTAGATATCCTCAGTTCACCCAAAATTCAGCATGAACTGCCAACCAGTGTTTGGACACATGTATTTATTCCCCCCCAGACTGAAACAGGACAAAGGGGAAACTTCCTGCTGATCTCATTGGTTCCCAGAGGAGGAGCATATGTAACGACACATTTAACAGGTTGTTTCAAATAGACTTTCCCTGCCTCTAACAGCCGGGGTCTTTCTGGTAATGCCTCCTGTAACATTCCATCAACTAAAACATTTTGTTGCTTATAAGTTCTGCGATCTGTAACTTGAGTTTGCATGATGCGATCTCTCCACCGATAACACCGGGATTCTGTAAAAAGCGTACACATCAGAACGAGACCAAACATACCTTGCTTATCATGTATAATACCTTAGATATCAAAAACCTCTATTTCTTAGCATTTAAACTAACTTAACCAACTTGAATCATACATTTTGATGCTTATGGAAACTTATGTGCGAATATGTAGTGTGTGGGTATTCAGGGTTTGATATAAGGACGCTAGTTATTAATGGGTGAGATTTAAGTGCATAATCTCTCATACACGAAGTGAACATCCAGCAGTGTGGATGGCTGAGGGTTGTAATTCTACATGCCCTCTGTCAGCAGGCCCCCACCTGCTGTGTTCAAAGGAAAACAAAACCTCTTTTGTTCTCACAGACTCTTGTGTGAAGTGCAAATGTATTATCACCTCAAACTGTGGGATTTGGAGCCATCTTGTCTAGGATTCAGGCAAATCCAATTGTGTAGATATTAGATTACAATTGCCACAACTATACTTTATCTGCATCCAGGGATTCCCAATTTGTATGTAAAAATACCCATTGTCTCTTCTTATTTACTTCTACTTAGAAAGCTGGTTTTTCCCGTTTCCCTTGGTACATTAACAAAAACATTGCCATCTGTTCTTAGCTCCTGGGTTATAACTTGAATTAATGCTGACCACACAAAATGGTGTCTTGCGATCTCATTTCCAAAATGGAGTCTTGTGGCCATTCGCAAGATGGCGTCGCTGCGATTAAATTTTAAACTGAACTTGTCTCACTCAATTATTCAACTTCGACAGTCCACCCTTTGATAGCAAACAACATGCTATCACAATCTGCTATAAAAATTTATTTTGGGCTTACATTCATATATTATTTAGTGTTATCATGGGATGGCACAAGGTGGTTCTTAATCCATCAACAATGTGTCTCTAGGCGGGGGCATAAAACTACTATTATACACACCGCGGATCTTGGGAGATCATGTGACAGGTGTGGGAATGCACCAGTCTTATAACAGTAGTTTTGAAGCGGAATTTGAGACTTTACATTGTCTGGGTGTTTTATAAATAACATTTCAATAATATCGTCTATGCATGTCTAAATATCATACATTTAAATGATGGTACTTCCTAGCTCAGGATTGTAGTGCAGTTCTGTATCTACCTCGGTATACATATTATCATTTCTGACCACCATCATAGTTTCATCCCTTCGTTTCACTCTGTTTTCACATTTTCCACACTTCAACACAATAGGAACACACCGGATGCATATGCCAATTACTATGATGACAATCAGTATAAGGATCAAGAATTTGCCTACGCTGGCGACCACTTCCTGGACCCACTCTCCTAGACCCGAGAACCATTTCACTGGGTTCAGCCATGACACCCATCCTTCTATCTTTTCCCCTGCTTCAGCCACTGATGCATTATGGTTCTTACGAAATTCCCACTTTAGCTGCAGAATCTCATCCATCTTCTGGTCTATCACCTCCTTAGGGTCGCTGGTATCATTGGTGACATAAGTGCAACACTTTACTCCAAATTGGGTGGCTAACGTTACGCAATACCCTCCAGTAACAGCAGTTAAATAGTTCAACACTAGCCTGTGTTGCACTAGTTCTTTCTTGTACGCTTGCAATTCTCTCCCTGTGTACCTGAATGTGTCATCATACATCTCGGTGATATTATCTATTAATTTAGCAAGTTCCTGGATATATCTAAAATTTAATGTACCCCTAGCAATTCTGGTGGGATCCAGGGCGACTAAAACTTGGAAGCCAGTTGTCTCACTGATTAACTGAGCGGCTTATGCATATCACCAGGTATCATATTTCTCTTGCCTCTGTGCTCATATTGTGTGTGAAGATATGGTGACGGTATGTCTGTGCACACTAATACATACTTAAGGTTCCTGCAGGGTTTTTCAGGGCATCACCACTTAATTCACATAGATATTTTTTTATCACCTTTCTATTTGTTTGTCTATTATTTATGTCATTTTAACCCCTTACCATTAACACTTATTGATTTATCTTTACACAACTATACTTAACACTTCACTTTCACCCTTTTTTCCATTATTCGTGTGATGCCCTGGGGATGGTCCTTGGCTGGATTCTTTTGGGGTTCCCTGCATCTCGGACGTGAACCCCATAATGTTAGGGACGCTGGTATAGAGGAGCCTTGACGTTTGGCCCAGCGCTTATTCATTTATTTGCAAATGTATGTAAACCAATACCTCTGAATTTCTATTATCATGTAGGATTCAAGTATTTTTGTTTTTGCTGCAGTGTGCTGGAGGGAAAATCCCCTTTTTTTCTGTAGCTCAGTGTAAACCCCACCCTTTACGAGCACCTGTGCAATGTCATTAAGTTGATGTGAGCGACCACCATACTTTTTGTTTGCAGTTCTGTGAGGCATGAAAGGAGCCAGCATTGGGAGGATGTGTTGGTCTGAATAGTGCCATTAGGAGGTTTCTGGGGTACCTTCTAGGTGAGTCTGCTCTCAGCTTATACATGTACTGTTATTATGCAGTACATTAATTTGTAATTATATGACCCAGAGTGGGTGCTACTATTAGGTAGCAACAATTATTTTGGGGTGAGCGTTTAGGCGTGGGGCCCCCAAGGTTGCTCTGGCTGGACCTTTTTTCAGGGCATCACCACTTAATTCACATAGATATTTTTTTATCACCTTTCTATTTGTTTGTCTATTATTTATGTCATTTTAACCCCTTACCATTAACACTTATTGATTTATCTTTACACAACTATACTTAACACTTCACTTTCACCCTTTTTTCCATTATTCGTGTGATGCCCTGGGGATGGTCCTTGGCTGGATTCTTTTGGGGCTCCCTGCATCTCGGATGTGAACCCCATAATATTAGGGACGCTGGTATAGAGGAGCCTTGATGTTTGGCCCAGCGCTTATTCATATATTTGCAAATGTATGTAAACCAATACCTCTGAATTTCTATTATCATGTAGGATTCAAGTATTTTTGTTTTGCTGCAGTGTGCTGGAGGGAACATCCCCTTTTTTTCTGTAGCTCAGTGTAAACCCCACCCTTTACGAGCACCTGTGCAATGTCATTAAGTTGATGTGAGCGACCACCATACTTTTTGTTTGTAGTTCCTGTAAAGGCAAGGCCAAAATAGAAAAACCTGGGATCCACATTCGACAATATCCACACATTCCCAAGAAGGTACGAATTTGCTGTTGATTCTGCGGCAGTGTCATGTTTTGTATGGCCTGGATTCTATCATTTGTGAGATGTCGTAACCCCTGGGTTAGGCAATGTCCCAAATATTTTACTCTGGGCTGGCACGGCTGTAACTTGTCCTTAGCCACTTTGTGTCCTGTTTGCGAGAGATGAAGTAACAAAAGTTTAGTATCATTCACACATGACATAAATGAGTCAGAACATAGCAATAAGTCGTCCACATATTGAATTAGAACTGATCCATTGGCAGGTTGAAAAGCTTGTAAACAGTCATGCAATGCCTGGGAGAAAATACTGGGGCTGTCTATGAAACCTTGGGGCAATCATGTCCATGTATATTGCACACCCCTGTATGTGAATGCGAATAGGTACTGACAGTCAGGATGGAGAGGCACAGAGAAGAAAGCAGAACAGAGGTCAATGACAGTGAAATGGGTTGCATTTGGTGGGATCTGCATCAGGATGACAGCTGGATTTGGCACTACAGGGAATTGGCTCTCTACTACCTTATTAACACCTCTAAGGTCTTGCACCAGCCTATAACCCCTCCCACCACTCTTCTTTACTGGAAAGATGGGACTGTTGGCTACACTAGCTGTATGAACTAAAATTCCTTGTTGCAATAATCGCTCGATTATTGGAAACACCCCTAGTTCTACTTCCTGTTTTAGTGGGTACTGGGGAAATTTTGGAGCTTGCCTACCGCTTTTTATGTTTACCATTACCGGTCTTACGTTTGCCATTAATCCAGTGTCCTGTCCATCTTTTGTCCAAAGGGAATCTGGAATTTGGGACACCATTTCATCTACTTGTGATGGATTTTCTTTTAAAACTGTAGAGTGGAACATTATCCTTTGAGGGGTGTCTAACATATCCCGCACCTCGTATACCATTCTCTCTGGGATATCTAAATATACACCATCAGGGGTGCAATATATGACACATCCCATTTTACATAACAAGTCTCTGCCCAGCAGGTTAGTAGGAGCCGCGGCAGCCAGAAGAAAAGAATGTCTGGTATGCAACGGCCCAATACTAACCTCTGCGGGTCTGATTAAAGGATAACGTTCCACTTTACCTGTCACACCCATTGTTGGTATTGCCTCGTTGGTCACCTGTAAATTAACGGGAGATTTCATCACTGACTTGGTCGCCCCTGTGTCTACAAGAAAAGGATATTCAGTACCAGCTACATCAACCATCAAGACCGGTTCTTCCCTAGTACTTCCCGTTAACCTGACTATCTGTAGACTACAGGTATGACCTGACCCCTAGCGTTGGCTACCATTCTCCAATAAAGCATTTACGGCTACAATTGAAGCTGGTGCTTGCTGAGCATTTGCTGGTCTCTGTGCATATCCCTTATGGGGATGTCCAGGTTTCCCTTGGTGTGGGGTCCATACTCTTTTTACTGTGCAGTTTCTACTTAAGTGTCCTGTTTGTCTGCAATTAAAACATGTCCGTGATTCAGGTGAAAGCATGTGTTGTTGTGGAGTTTGAGCAGAGGGCAAAGGTGGTGGATATGGGTAAGGATAGGGAGGGTAAGGGTATTGTGGGGGGTAAGAAGTAGGTGGATATCCTGGGACCTGTGGTTGCATTGGGTTAGTGGGATAGAGTTGTGTTTGTTGTTGAGTGGGGTTAGTGAGAGCAACTTGTTCTGACATGAGTGTGTGTGCAAGTGCAAGCATGTCTGTTGGCTGTGATGTTACCATCATTCCCTCCAGAGCTTGTATACTGACAGCCATTAATTTTTCGCTCTGGGTCTCCCTCTTTTTTGAGATGTTTTTGTCATGTTCTATGGCAGACTCTATGAGGTTATCTATTGTAAGTCCCCGCCAGCCAGGCTGTGAGGTCTGAACCCGAGTTTTTAAATTCTCTTTTAAACCATCCATTAATATCGTGACTATCATTCCCCTGTGGTGAATGCTATCTTTAATCTCTTCTATCCCAGTGTACTGGGTGATAGCCTGCAGAGCCCGGTCGCAATATTCTTCTGCAGTTTCACTTTCCTTTTGTTTGATTGTGAAGATTTTGTTCCAGTTAACTACTACTGGAAAATATACACCCAATTGAGTCACAATGCGGGAAATGTTACCTTGGTTTACTTGGTCTGTTAAGGGAACGTCGCCATCCAATACACAGTCCGTGATAAATTTTGTCACGTCGGTATTGTGTGGCAGGCAGGCCCTTAACACCACACGCCAATCTTTATTAGTGGGCTCATGAGAACTACCCAAATTTCTCAAAAATCTTTGACATTTGGCTAGTTCCTTTTTGGGATTGGGGAAATCATTTATGATGGAATTTAGTTCTGCCCTTGTCCGTGGACAATGCATTACTACTTCCCTCGTGGGCACTACACCGTTTGCATCCGCATTTCCATTCGGAACAGTTATTGCCCGAATGGGATGCAGACCGGCAGCGTTGCCACTTCTGACCTGGTTACCTGGCTGGGGGTTTAATCTGCTGCTGCTACGTATGGTATTAACAACTTCCTCAATGGGTGCAGAGTGTATTAACACTTCCCTTGCTGTTACCGATGGAGATGGCGGCACCACCCGTGATTGTGGTGATGCAGCATCTATCATTTGCACAGCATGGGAAATGGCGGACATTACAATAGGCTCATCTTCTACATCATAAGCATTGTCTTTATGGTTACTTAAGAGGGGGTACAAATTACTTGTTACATTTTTATTGGTATTTTTGGTAACCGTACTTGCACCTCCATCCACATAAGGTGGGGGAGGTGAGCGTGAACTGCTGGCAATACTCTCCATGACGCTACTTTGCCTCCCGTGCGCGCCAATTTGCGGCTCGCCTGTATTGCAACTCAGCGTCGCGGATGTATTTTCTGGCAATGCATTTGCAACGCTAGCTTGCGTCGTTAAGCCAAGCATCCCTTTCATGCTGCCATATTTTTAAACATTCAAAATATTTAATCTTTTTCTCTCGGGATCTCACCATACTGATGTGATCCTGGACATTATCTAACACATTTTTATCAAAACTACCAATTCTGGGAAACGGACTAACACTCTTTCTCGTCATATTAAACCATATATCACAATGCCTTATTGCATAAGTACCGTACTTAGTATGCATAATACGATGGGCTGATGCAATTGGAGCCTCCATTAGCAGCACATCATTGCCTAACATTTCTACTGTTTGCGTGGCTCCCATTCTGAGACAACTCCTATGCTTTTCAATAAAAATTTAAGCTGGTGAAAGACAATCAAGATACTTTCACTTACCTGTGAACGATTTAAGTCGGCGGCGCCCACACACTTGGATAAGATTTCGTAAGGCAACTTCCACACCTAGATAAGATTTGAAACAAGCAACTTCCACACCCGGATAAGCTTTAGTAAGGTAACTTCCAAACCTATGAGAGTTTGTATGTCGGCCCCTCTCACGCACCTCTATACAACAAAGACAACATGTACACCTGCTACTGTATTTAGAACGGTAAAGCTGCTTACCGAGCGACAAGGCTAACCCTTGCACCTAGCCCTTAAGGATCATACGGTACCCTTAACTTTAGGGAATAAATTACCCCTATCAACAATACACACACTGTTACACACTTTTTCTCTGCGCAGAAAATAAACGTTTAACCCAGATATTGGTAGATAGAAAAAAAATGGAAACCTCAATGGCTTTGTTCAAACACATGGCAGCAGAACCGGAAGTGCGTATACGTTATTTGTTATTTTAGCTGCGTACGCAAATACTGCAGCACCCCTCTAAACACCAGGTTCTATCAACAGAGGAAAAACAAACTTTTTCCTCTCTTGTCCCTGGATTCTAATCAGCGCTTCCTCTACACAATAACCGGCAGTACGCTCTCAGCAACACTGTGGTAATGAAAGACTAATGCATCTCTCAAAAGGCACCTCCACCCTTTTGCTGAGAGAGGAATGACCGAGTGTTATCGTGTATCAGATAGTGTGATAACCGATGAGCCTCAACTGTTAAATTGTCAGTAAACCTTTTACTATAATCCTTCCTATAAACCTCTAAGATTCACCTGCCTATAAACCTCTAAGACAAAACCTGCCTATAAACCTCTAAACACAACGCTAATTGCGTATGCAGTATGACCGCAAATAAAGACAGGAGTGGAAATCTGTGGTTCCAACGCACAAGTATTATTCAGGTAAAAGTACAGTCAGTTACACGCAATCTATACATACACAAGTTAGGCGTAAAAAGGAAATAATACAGACCAAGTTCGGTTATACATACGCTGCACCTCTGGACCCAGAGATAGACTTCTGACTAGATATCCTCAGTTCACCCAAAATTCAGCATGAACTGGCAAACCAGTGTTTGGACACATGTATTTATTCCCCCCCCAGACTGAAACAGGACAAAGGGGAAACTTCCTGCTGATCTCATTGGTTCCCAGAGGAGGAGCATATGTAACGACACATTTAACAGGTTGTTTCAAATAGACTTTCCCTGCCTCTAACAGCCGGGGTCTTTCTGGTAATGCCTCCTGTAACATTCCATCAACTAAAACATTTTGTTGCTTATAAGTTCTGTGATCCGTAACTTGAGTTTGCATGATGCGATCTCTCCACCGATAACACTGGGATTCTGTAAAAAGCGTACACATCAGAACGAGACCAAACATACCTTGCTTATCATGTATAATACCTTAGATATCAAAAACCTCTATTTCTTAGCATTTAAACTAACTTAACCAACTTGAATCATACATTTTGATGCTTATGGAACCTTATGTGCGAATATGTAGTGTGTGGGTATTCGGGGTTTGATATAAGGATGCTAGTTATTAATGGGTGAGATTTAAGTGCATAATCTCTCATACACGAAGTGAACATCCAGCTGTGTGGATGGCTGAGGGTTGTAATTCTACATGCCCTCTGTCAGCAGGCCCCCACCTGCTGTGTTCAAAGGAAAACAAAACCTCTTTTGTTCTCACAGACTCTTGTGTGAAGTGCAAATGTATTATCACCTCAAACTGTGGGATTTGGAGCCATCTTGTCTAGGATTCAGGCAAATCCAATTGTGTAGATATTAGATTACAATTGCCATAACTATACTTTATCTGCATCCAGGGATTCCCAATTTGTATGTAAAAATACCCATTGTCTCTTCTTATTTACTTCTACTTAGAAAGCTGGTTTTTCCCGTTGCCCTTGGTAGGTTAACAAAAACATTGCCATCTGTTCTTAGCTCCTGGGTTATAACTTGAATTAATGCTGACCACACAAAATGGTGTCTTGCGATCTCATTTAAAAAATGGAGTCTTGCGGCCATTCGCAAGGTGGCGTCGCTGCGATTAAATTTTAAACTGAACTTGTCTCACTCAATTATTCAACTTCGACAATACACAGGACTGTGAGGTATTACAGATGTGAGAAGGCAGTAGTGGGTATCTTTATGTTGGCTGAGCTGTGGCTGATGTTACAGATATATACACAGGACTGTAAGGTATTACAGATGTGAGAAGGCAGTAGTGGCTATCTCTATGCTGGCTGAGCTGTGGCTGATGTTACTGATGTATACACAGGACTTTGAAGTATTACCGATGTCAGAAAGCAACAGTGGGTATCTCTATGCTGGGTGAGCTGTGGCTGATGTTACATGTGTATACACAGGACTGTGAGGTATTACAGATGTGAGATAGCAGTAGTGGACGTTCTATGCTGGCTGAGCTGTGGCCAATATTACAGATGTATACACAGGACTGTGAGGTATTACAGATGTGAGAAGGCAGTAGTGGGTATCTCTATGTTGGCTGAGCTGTGGCTGATGTTACTGATATATACACAGGACTTTGAGCATCTCTATGCTGCCTGAGTTGTGGCTGATGTTACATGTCTAACATGTAATAGTCTCTTGATTCTCTTCAATAACTTTCATTGTCCGCAGACTCAGAAGACATACACAGGACTGCGAGGTATTACAGATGTGAGAAAGCAGTAATGGGAGTGTTTATGCTGGCTTAGCTGCGGCTGATGTTACAGATGTATACACAGGACTGTGAGGTATTACAGATGTGAGATAGCAGTAGTGGGTGTCTCTATGCTGGCTGAGCTGTGGCTGATGTTACAGATGTATCCACAGGACTGTGAGGTATTACAGATGTGAGAAAGCATCAGTGGGCGTCTCTATGCTGGCTGAGCTGTGGCTGATGTTACAGATGTATACACAGGACTGTGAGGTATTACAGATGTGAGATAGCAGTAGTGGGTGTCTCTATGCTGGCTGAGCTGTGGCTGATGTTACATGACTAACATGTGATAGTCTCTTGATTCTCTTCAATCACTTTCACTGTCCGCAGACTCAGAAGACATACTCAGGACTGTGAGGTATTACAGTTGTGAGATAGCAGTAGTAGGAGTCTCTATGCTGGCTGAGCTGTGACTGATGATACTGATGTATACACAGGACTGTGAGGTATTACAGATGTGGATAGCAGTAGTGGGTGTCTCTATGCTGGCTGAGCTGTGGCTGATGTTACTGATGAATATACCGGACTGTGAGATATTACAGATGTGATATAGCAGTAGTGGGTGTCTCTATGCTGGCTGAGCTGTGGCTGATGTTACAGATGTTTACACAGGACTGTGAGGTATTACAGATGTGAGATAGCAGTAGTGGGCATCTCTATGCTGGCTGAGCTGTGGCTGATATTACAGATGTATACACAGGACTGTGGGGTATTACAGATGTGAGATAGCAGTAGTGCGTGTCTCTATGCTGGCTGTGCTGTGGCTGATGTTACTGATGTATACACAGGACTGTGAGGTATTACAGATGTGAGATAGCAGTAGTGAGTGTCTCTATGCTGGCTGAGCTGTGGCTGATGTTACAGATGTATACACAGGACTGTGAGGTATTACAGATGTGAGATAGCAGTAGTGGGCGTCTCTATGCTGGCTGAGCTGTGGCTGATGTTACAGATGTATACACAGGACTGTGAGGTATTACAGATGTGAGATAGCAGTAGTGAGTGTCTCTATGCTGGCTGAGCTGTGGCTGATGTTACAGATGTATACACAGGACTGTGAGGTATTACAGATGTGAGATAGCAGTAGTGAGTGTCTCTATGCTGGCTGTGCTGTGGCTGATGTTACAGATGTATACACAGGACTGTGAGGTATTACAGATGTGAGATAGCAGTAGTGGGGTTCTCTATGCTGGCTGAGCTGTGGCTGACGTTACAGATGTATACACAGGACTGTGAGGTATTATGGATGTGAGAAAGCGGTAGAGGGCGTCTCTATTCTGGCTGAGCGGTGGCAGACATTAGCATATTTTCACAGCAGCACTGCGTGCGATTACGGTGCTGCGATCGCGTACTGACTCAGAACCCAATACCGAAACCGAACCAAAACATTTAAAGGTGGTTTTGCCAAAACCAAAACATGATAATGAATTAGAACCAAATTTAAAACCAAAACACAGAGGTGCGCGCATATCTCTAGTTACAAAATTATACTATACATAACAGTCATTGAGTTATGGAACTGTGGGCCCGATTCACTACCGTACGCAACTGCGAATACGCACGCAATCTGCTCATTGTTTTGCACTGCGCATGCATCGCAGTGTGCGTGCACGAACTGGCTGCTGCAATGGGGACTGCGATCACAGTGGCTACGCAGACCCATTGCAGAGTGATTGACAGGAAGTGCTGTTTGTGGGTGGTGATGGGGGGTTGGTCAGGCGAACGCAGACATTTCAGTGTGTTCGCACACCGTTGCAGGGGTGTGTATAAATTAGTCACTGCAATATCATATGCAGCCTGAGGCCTGATAGCATGCGTGGTTGTTACCAATTCCTGAGTACGGTCAGGGCTTGTGCAAGTGTGCATGAGGCTGCGATGGTACTCGATTGCATCGATGGTTTCACTATTCTGCTAAGTATTACGGATGTGTAAATGGTAAAATGGGCGTCCTTATGTAGTGCTGAGTTTGCATTGCAATCACAATGGATTAGCATACTATAGCAGTTGAACTGTGTGCGTATGCAATATTGCGTTCCATAGTGAATCAGACAGTGTCCCAATGTTTAGGTCTGTAGCTTTCTCCTGGATACAGTAGGTGTTCATTTTTGTGAATAGGAGCAATTGTAATAAATATATACATATAATGACATTACAAATTGTGATTTGAAATGCAGACCTACAGTGATGTCGCTTTTTAAATTTCCCTGATCGTCCTCATATCTTACATTTTATTCATTATCGCTCAACCTAGAAACTATTATTTTATGCTTACTATTAATTTATTACATTAAGTTTATTATACTGTGCCTAATTTCACATTACAGCTGCAAAGTTTCACATAGAGGCATTAACGGTGCATAAGTACCGCTATTGCTACGTTTTGTTACTTCTGTTCCTTGAAGACGAAGCACCGTAATCTGATTTATAGAGGAACATAAGAGACGGTCGATCGGCCAGCGAGCCTTTTGTGTAGTTTCCCATATAAAGCTGTTCCCACAAATTGCCGTGCCTCAAAAGTGAGTCATCAGCAGATGAAAGTGTTCCTAGGGAGAGACTTAGCGGAAGCACAGGACAAGAAGACATCCAATAAGCCGGCCAAGGTGTACTATAGGAATATAACAAAGACTAACACCAAATGACAGCAATTTATACAAATATTGCTGCAAACATTCTGTGCTAGAATCTGTCCTCTGTGTTCCAATCTGTCACAGCTTGCTACTGTACATAACTACAAAATGATGTCTGTGCGCAATAAGATATACTACAGCCATGGCCAAAAGTTTTGAGAATGACACAAGTATTGGTTTTCTCAAAGTTTGCTGCTTCAGTGTTTTTAGACATTTTTGTCAGGTGTTACTATGGTATACTGATGTAACATTATAGCATTACATAAGTGTCAGATGTTACTATGGTATACTGAAGTAACATTACAGCATTACATAAGTGTCAGATGTTACTATGGTACACTGAGGTAACATTATAGCATTACATAAGTGTCAGATGTTACTATGGTATACTGAAGTAACATTACAGCATTACATAAGTGTCAGATGTTACTATGGTATACTGAGATAACATTACAGCATTACATAAGTGTCAGATGTTACTATGGTATACTGAGGTAACATTACAGCATTACATAAGTGTCAGATGTTACTATGGTATACTGAGGTAACATTACAGCATTACATAAGTGTCAGATATTACTATGGTATACTGATGTAACATTACAACATTAAATAAGTGTCAGATGTTACTATGGTATACTGAGGTAACATTACAGCATTACATAAGTGTCAGATGTTACTATGGTATACTGAGATAACATTACAGCATTACATAAGTGTCAGGTGTTACTATGGTACACTGATGTAACATTACAGCATTACATAAGTGTCAGATGTTACTATGGTATACTGAGGTAACATTACAGCATTACATAAGTGTCAGATGTTACTATGGTATACTGAGATAACATTACAGCATTACATAAGTGTCAGGTGTTACTATGGTACACTGATGTAACATTACAGCATTACATAAGTGTCAGATGTTACTATGGTATACTGAGGTAACATTACAGCATTACATAAGTGTCAGATGTTACTATGGTATACTGAGGTAACATTACAGCATTACATAAGTGTCAGATGTTACTATGATATACTGAGGTAACATTACAGCATTACATAAGTGTCAGATGTTACTATGGTATACTGAGGTAACATTACAGCATTACATGTGTCAGATGTTACTATGGTATACTGAGGTAACATTACAGCATTACATAAGTGTCAGATGTTACTATGGCATACTGAGGTAACATTACAGCGTTACATAAGTGTCAGATGTTACTGTGGTATACTGAGGTAATATTACAGCATTACATGAGTGTCAGATGTTACTATGGTATACTGAGGTAACATTACAGCATTACATAAGTGTCAGATGTTACTGTGGTATACTGAGGTAACATTACAGCATTACATAAGTGTCAGATGTTACTATGGTATACTGAGGTAACATTACAGCATTACATAAGTGTCAGATGTTACTATGGTATACTGAGGTAACATTACATCATTACATAAGTGTCAGATGTTACTATGGTATACTGAGGTAACATTACAGCATTACATAAGTGTCAGATGTTACTATGGTATACTGAGGTAACATTACAGCATTACATAAGTGTCAGATGTTACTATGGCATACTGAGGTAACATTACAGCATTACATAAGTGTCAGATGTTACTATAGTATACTGAGGTAAAATTACATCATTACATAAGTGTCAGATGTTACTATGGTATACTGAGGTAACATTACAGCATTACATAAGTGTCAGATGTTACTATGGTATACTGAGGTATCATTACAGCATTACATAAGTGTCAGATGTTACTATGGCATACTGAGGTAACATTACAGCGTTACATAAGTGTCAGATGTTACTGTGGTATACTGAGGTAATATTACAGCATTACATAAGTGTCATATGTTACTATGGTATACTGAAGTAACATTACATGCATTTCATAAGTGTCAGATGTGACTATGGTATACTGAGGTAACATTACAGCATGACATAAGTGTCAGATGTTACAATGGTATACTGAAGTAACATTACATGCATTTCATAAGTGTCAGATGTTACTATGGTATACTGAGGTAACATTACAGCATTACATACGTGTCAGATGTTACTATGGTATACTGAGGTAACATTACAGCATTTCATAAGTGTCAGATGTTACTATGGTATACTGAGGTAACATTAAAGTATTACATAAGTGTCAGATATTACTATGGTATACTGAGGTAACATTACAGCATTACATAAGTGTCAGATGTTACTATGGATACTGAGGTAACATTACAACATTACATAAGTGTCAGATGTTACTATGGATACTGAGGTAACATTACAGCATTTCATAAGTGAAGATGTTTCTATGGTATATTGAGGTAACATTACAGCATTACATAAGTGTCAGATGTTACTATGGATACTGAGGTAACATTACAGCATTACTAAAGTGTTTTGCGGCGTGGAGGTTTGCATTCCTTACCGGTGATGGCGCTGTGGCGCAGTCCTTCTGGCAGGGAAGCTGGCGTGTGGAGACTGGCATTGCATATACACAGAGGTCTATCAGCGTTAGGCCATCCAGGCAAGGGTAAGTCTAGTGGCGTCTCTGCGTCACGGCTGTGTGGGCACGACCATGTTTTCTTTGGACATGTGATAAAGCAGGCCAATCATCTGTGGGTCACCTGCTCTCTCTGGCCTATCACGTTCTGGTACTTAAGGATTTTCGGAGCACCCTGTAGTTGCCAATGCAACGTGTTCACAGCGTCAGCTGTGAGAGAGAGGTCTCTGCACTCCTGAACCTTAGTCTTGTGCTCCGGTGCTTGCCCTAGCTCCTTGTCAGCCTCCGGCTCCCTGCATAGCCTGCACCGCTCTGCCTTGCCTTGCACTCTGCTGGTGATAGCCTGCACCTTCCACCAGACCCACGCCTGCCTGAACCTGTCTCCTCAGTTAACCCATTCCTGTGCAGCCATCTTCCCAGCATTTCCGGATTCTCCTTTCAGCCATCATCACAGCATTTCCGGATTTCCCTTTCAGCCATCATCACAGCATTACCGGATATCACTCTCAGCCACTATTCAGCATACCACGATTTCCACTCTGACAGTCTATCTGGATTCACCTCATTCATCTCTGTCACTGATCTGGATATTCATTTATTCCCACTCACTACAGTTCCCTCCTGCCACATATATTAGTTTATTTATTACTGGACTTTAGTTTATCTTATTGTTCATGTCTACCAACATTCTCATGAAACAACCCACCTTTCTGTTTAAACCTGTTCCGGTGTTTCCGGTGTTCGCCATCAGTCATTGGCATGATTCAGACCCACTCGCAAGCGGCTGTCCGCTCACAAGTGGGTCAATGGTCTGCACTGAGCATGCGCACGACGGAGGGAGCTCCGTCGTGCGCATGCGCCAGACGCGACGAGCGAAGGAAAGTCCTTCGCTCGTTGTGTCTGATCAAAGGGGGCGTGCTGTCGATGTTGATTGACAGCACGCCCCCTTTGGTGGGCGTGCTGGGGGCGTGCCTCCCTGACGGGGCGTTCCCAAGGGAACGCCTACCATCAGAAGCCAGCCCACTAGTGATGTCAGTGGGAGTGATTTTGGCTCTGATAGAGCCAAAATCACTCCGGGCCTTGCGGTTGAAAACCTCAACCGCAGGCTCCGGCTCGCAGTATCGATGGTCGCGATGGTCACGACCATCGCGGCCATCAAACTGCACGCTCGTATAGGCTGTGGGTGGTGACCCACAGCTATACGAGCGTCCAGGAGGACGCTCCAGAATTATGGAGGGCGGCCCTCATTCAGAGCGTGCGCTCTGCTCAGAGCGTACGGCTCTGAATGAGGGCCATTGTGTGGCCCAGAAGTTGATTGACAGCATGCCAGGGCGAATTGCAGAGGTCTTGAAAAAGAAGGGTCAACACTGCAAATATTGACTGCATAAACTTAATGTTGGAGGGGAGGGTTAGGCTGTGGAAAGGGGAGGGTTAGGGTTAGACTGTGGGAGGGGAGGGTTAGGTTGTGGGAGGGGAGGGTTAGGCTGTGGAAAGGGAGGGTTAGGCTGTGGGAGGGGAGGGTTAGGCTGTGGAAGGGGAAGGTTAGGCTGTGGGAGGGGTGGGTTATGTTGTTGGAGGGGAGGGTTAGGCTGTGGAAGAGGAGGGTTAGGCTGTGGAAGGGGAAGGTTAGGCTGTAGGAGGGGTGGGTTAGGCTGTTGGAGGGGAGGGTTAGGCTGTTGGAGGGGAGGATTAGGCTGTGGGAGGGGAGGGTTAGGCTGTGGGAAGGGAGGGTTAGAGTTAGGCTGTGGGATGGGAGGGTTAGGGTTAGGCTGTGGAGGTTTGCATTGGGTTAGGCTGTGGGAGGGGAGGGTAGGGTGTGGAAGGGGTTAGCTGTGGGAGGGGAGGGTTAGGCTGTGAAAGGGGAGGGTTAGGCTGTGGGAGGGGAGGGTTAGGGTTAGGCTATGGGAAGGGAGGATTAGGGTTAGGCTGTGGGAGGGGAGGGTTAGGCTGTGGGAGGGGTGGGTTAGGCTGTTGGAGGGGAGGGTTAGGCTGTGGGAGGGGAGGGTTAGGGTTAGGCTGTGGGAAGGGAGGGTTAGAGTTAGGCTGTGGGATGGGACGGTTAGGGTTAGGCTGTGGAAGGGGAGGGTTAGGGTTAGGCTGTGGGAAGGGAGGGTTAAGGTTAGGCTGTGGGAGGGGAGGGTTAGGGTTAGGCTGTAGGAGGTGAGGGTAAGGCTGTGAAAGGGGAGGATTAGGCTGTGGGAGGGGAGGGTTAGGGTTAGGCTGTGGGAAGGGAGGGTTAGGGTTAGGCTGTGGGAGGGTAGGCTAAGGCTGTGGGAGGGGAGGGTTAGGCTGTGGGAGGGGAGGGTTAGGGTTCGGCTAGGGGAGGGTAAGAGTTAGGCTGTGGGAGGGGAGGGTTAGACTCTGGGAGGGGAGGGTTAGAGTTAGGCTGTGGGAGGGGAGGGTTAGGCTGTTGGAGGGGAGTGTTAGGGTTAGGCTGTTGGAGGGGAGCGTTAGGGTTAGGCTAGGGGAGGGTTAGAGTTAGGCTGTGGGAGGGGAGGGTTAGACTCTGGGAGGGGAGGGTTAGGCTGTGGAAGGGGAGGTTTGGAGTTAGGCTGTGGGAGGGGAGGGTTAGGCTGTGGAAGGGGAGGGTTAGAGTTAGGCTGTGGGAGTGGAGGGTTAAGCTGTGAAAGGGGAGGGTTAGGGCTAGGCTGTGGAAAGGGAGGGTTAGGGTTAGGCTGTGGGAGGGGAAGGTTAGGCTGTGGAAGGGGAGGGTTAGCTGTGGGAAGGGAGTGTTAGGGGTTAGGCTGTGGGAGGGGAGGGTTAGAGTTAGGCTGTGGGAGTGTTAGGCTGTGGAAGGGGAGGGTTAGGGCTATGCTGTGGGAAGGGAGGGTTAGGGTTAGGCTGTGGGAGGGGAGGGTTAGGCTGTGGAAGGGGTGGGTTAGGATTAGCTGTGGGAAGGGAGTGTTAGGGTTAGGCTGTGGAAGGGGAGGGTTAGGCTGTGGGAAGGGAGGGTTAGGGTTAGGCTGTGGGAGGGGAGGGTTAGGCTGTGGGAAGCGAGGGATAAAGTTAGGCTGTGGGAGGGGTGGGTTAGGGTTAGGCTGTGGAAGGGGAGGGTTAGGCTGTGGGAGGAGAGGGTTAGGGTTAGGGTGTTGCAGGGAAGGGTTAGGCTGTGGGAGGGGAGGGTTAGGGACAGGTTGTGGGTGAGGTAGATTAGGGTTAGGCTGTGGGAGGGGAGGATTAGGGTTAGGCTGTGGGATGGAAGGGTTAGGGATAGGGTGTGGGAGAGGTAGGTTAGGGTTAGGCTGTGGGAGGGGAGGGTTAGGATTAGGCTGTGGGAGGGGAGGGTTAGGGATAGGGAGTTGGAGAGGTAGGTTAGCGTTATGCTGTGGGAGGGGAGGGTTAGGCTGTGGAAGGGGTGGGTTAGGATTAGCTGTGGGAAGGGAGTGTTAGGGTTAGGCTGTGGAAGGGGAGGGTTAGGCTGTGGGAAGGGAGGGTTAGGGTTAGGCTGTGGGAGGGGAGGGTTAGGCTGTGGGAAGCGAGGGATAAAGTTAGGCTGTGGGAGGGGTGGGTTAGGGTTAGGCTGTGGGAGGGGAGTGTTAGGCTGTGGGAGGGGTGGGTTAGGCTGTTGGAGGGGAGGGTTAGGCTGTGGGAGGGGAGGGTTAGGGTTAGGCTGTGGGAAGGGAGGGTTAGAGTTAGGCTGTGGGATGGGACGGTTAGGGTTAGGCTGTGGAAGGGGAGGGTTAGGGTTAGGCTGTGGGAAGGGAGGGTTAAGGTTAGGCTGTGGGAGGGGAGGGTTAGGGTTAGGCTGTAGGAGGTGAGGGTAAGGCTGTGAAAGGGGAGGATTAGGCTGTGGGAGGGGAGGGTTAGGGTTAGGCTGTGGGAAGGGAGGGTTAGGGTTAGGCTGTGGGAGGGTAGGCTAAGGCTGTGGGAGGGGAGGGTTAGGCTGTGGGAGGGGAGGGTTAGGGTTCGGCTAGGGGAGGGTAAGAGTTAGGCTGTGGGAGGGGAGGGTTAGACTCTGGGAGGGGAGGGTTAGAGTTAGGCTGTGGGAGGGGAGGGTTAGGCTGTTGGAGGGGAGTGTTAGGGTTAGGCTGTTGGAGGGGAGCGTTAGGGTTAGGCTAGGGGAGGGTTAGAGTTAGGCTGTGGGAGGGGAGGGTTAGACTCTGGGAGGGGAGGGTTAGGCTGTGGAAGGGGAGGTTTGGAGTTAGGCTGTAGGAGGGGAGGGTTAGGCTGTGGAAGGGGAGGGTTAGAGTTAGGCTGTGGGAGTGGAGGGTTAAGCTGTGAAAGGGGAGGGTTAGGGCTAGGCTGTGGAAAGGGAGGGTTAGGGTTAGGCTGTGGGAGGGGAAGGTTAGGCTGTGGAAGGGGAGGGTTAGCTGTGGGAAGGGAGTGTTAGGGGTTAGGCTGTGGGAGGGGAGGGTTAGAGTTAGGCTGTGGGAGTGTTAGGCTGTGGAAGGGGAGGGTTAGGGCTATGCTGTGGGAAGGGAGGGTTAGGGTTAGGCTGTGGGAGGGGAGGGTTAGGCTGTGGAAGGGGTGGGTTAGGATTAGCTGTGGGAAGGGAGTGTTAGGGTTAGGCTGTGGAAGGGGAGGGTTAGGCTGTGGGAAGGGAGGGTTAGGGTTAGGCTGTGGGAGGGGAGGGTTAGGCTGTGGGAAGCGAGGGATAAAGTTAGGCTGTGGGAGGGGTGGGTTAGGGTTAGGCTGTGGAAGGGGAGGGTTAGGCTGTGGGAGGAGAGGGTTAGGGTTAGGCTGTTGCAGGGAAGGGTTAGGCTGTGGGAGGGGAGGGTTAGGGACAGGTTGTGGGTGAGGTAGATTAGGGTTAGGCTGTGGGAGGGGAGGATTAGGGTTAGGCTGTGGGATGGAAGGGTTAGGGATAGGGTGTGGGAGAGGTAGGTTAGGGTTAGGCTGTGGGAGGGGAGGGTTAGGATTAGGCTGTGGGAGGGGAGGGTTAGGGATAGGGAGTTGGAGAGGTAGGTTAGCGTTATGCTGTGGGAGGGGAGGGTTAGGCTGTGGAAGGGGAGGGTTAGGCTGTGGAAGGGGAGGGTTAGAGTTAGGCTGTGGGAGGGGAGGGTTAGGCTGTTGGAGGTGAGGGTTAGTGTTAGGCTGTTGGAGGGGAGGGTTAGGGTTAGGCTAGGGGAGTGTTAGAGTTAGGCTGTGGGAGGGGAGGGTTAGACTGTGGGAGGGGAGGGTTAGGCTGTGGAAGGGGAGGGTTGGAGTTAGGCTGTGGGAGGGGAGGGTTAGGCTGTGGAAGGGGAGGGTTAGAGTTAGGCTGTGGGAGGGGAGGGTTAGCCTGTGGAATTGCAGGGTTAGGGCTAGGCTGTGGAAAGGGAGGGTTAGGGTTAGGCTGTGGGAGGGGAGGGTTAGGTATAGGATGTGGGAGAGGTAGGTTCGGGTTAGGCTGTGGGAGGGGAGGGTTAGGGATAGGCTGTGGGAGGGGAGGGTTAGGGATAGGGTGTGGGAGAGGTAGGTTAGGGTTAGGCTGTGGGACTGGAGGGTTAGGCTGTGGGAGGGGAGGGTTAGGGATAGGGTGTGGTAGAGGTAGGTTAGGGTTAGGGTGTGGGAGAGGTAGGTTATGGTTAGGCTGTAGGAGGGGAGGTTTAGGGTTAGGCTGTGGGAGGGAAGGGTTTGGGAAAGGGTGTGGGAGGGGAGGGTTAGGGTTAGGCTGTGGGAGGGGAGAGTTAGGCTGTGGAAAGGTGGGTTAGGGTTAAGCTGTGGTAGGGGAGGGTTAGGGATAGGGTGTGGGAGAGGTAGGTTAGGGTTTGGAGAAGGGTTACAATACTTACCTGCATACATCGGGATTTCCAACCTTCGGGATTACGCTGCCGGGGGTTCTGACCACCAGCATTATCAGCACCGGCAATGTGTACCCAACCCTATGAAAAAGATGACATGCTACAAAACAAGCATGAAATGTTATTGTATGTATGCACCAGCGCTCTAAGAATAAATAAACCTTGTGTCTGGGGCAGCTGTAGGCATATGAGGTAACCACCCTCAATTTACATATGGATTCTTGATTGTTATAATTTTACCTCAGCGCTCTACCTATGTATAGTATATCGTCTAAATAAATGAATAGATGTTGGTCTTTCTTAAAAACTTTTATTTATCAATATGTGGCCTTAGCAGATCATATACAGATTTTTTAACAGACACCTGCGGCGTCTGTTGGCAATATTTGAAATGACAATTCTATGTTATACCTAAATATAAAAGAATGAACCTTTAACCTTTAATAGACATTGTCTATTACACACTCCCACACACTCACCCTTCCCAATGTCAGTTTGTAATGTATACGTGCTGTAATGTTATATGTGGACGTCTTATAATCACCTAATGCCAGCAGGAGATTTTACATTGTCCAATTTAAGTGTGGCAACAATTTATCTTCATCTGATACAGAGATTAAATCAGACACATGTTAAAGGTTCATTCTTTTATATTTAGGTATAACATAGAATTGTCATTTCAAATATTGCCAACAGACGCCGCAGGTGTCTGTTAAAAAGTCTGTATATGATCTGATAAGGCCACATATTGATAAATAAAAGTTTTTAAGAAAGACCAACATCTATTCATTTATTTAGACGATATACTATACATAGGTAGAGCGCTGAGGTAAAATTATAACAATCAAGAATACAAAACAAGCATGCCTACTAACTGAAGTACTAGCCACATTGCACACACAGTAACTCACAATGTAGTTCTTCATTAGCTAGGGCTGTGGGAGGGGAGGGTTAGGCTGTGGGAAGGGAGGGTTAGGGTTAGGCTGTGGGAGGGGAGGGTTAGGATCTGGGAAGCGAGGGTTAGTGTTAGGCTCTGGGAGGGGAGTGTTAGGGTTAGGCTGTGGAAGCGGAGGGTTAGGCTGTGGGAGGGGAGGGTTAGGGTT
Source organism: Taudactylus pleione (assembly GCA_031769625.1). Classification (NCBI taxonomy): domain Eukaryota; kingdom Metazoa; phylum Chordata; class Amphibia; order Anura; family Myobatrachidae; genus Taudactylus; species Taudactylus pleione. Next base: position 548,370 of record JAUIMM010000505.1, read on the forward strand.
AGGCTGTTGGAGGGGAGGGTTAGCCTGTGGAAGGGGAGGGTTAGGGTTAGGCTGTGGGAAGGGAGGGTTAGAGTTAGGCTGTGGGAGGGGAGGGTTAGGGTTAGGCTGTTGGAGGGGAGGGTTAGCCTGTGGAAGGGGAGGGTTAGGGTTAGGCTGTGGGAAGGGAGGGTTAGAGTTAGGCTGTGGGATGGGAGGGTTAGGGTTAGGCTGTGGAAGGGGAGGGTTAGGGTTAGGCTGTGGGAAGGGAGGGTTAGGGTTAGGCTGTGGGAGGGGAGGGTTAGGGTTAGGCTGTGGGAGGTGAGGGTAAGGCTGTGAAAGGGGAGGATTAGGCTGTGGGAGGGGAGGGTTAGGGTTAGGCTGTGGGAAGGGAGGGTTAGGGTTAGGCTGTGGGAGGGTAGGGTTAGGCTGTGGGAGGGGAGGGTTTGGCTGTGGGAGGGGAGGGTTAGGGTTCGGCTAGGGGAGGGTAAGAGTTAGGCTGTGGGAGGGGAGGGTTAGGCTGTGGAAGGGGAGGGTTAGAGTTAGGTTGTGGGAGGGGAGGGTTAGGCTGTTGGAGGGGAGCGTTAGGGTTAGGCTAGGGGAGGGTTAGAGTTAGGCTGTGGGAGGGGAGGGTTAGACTGTGGGAGGGGAGGGTTAGGCTGTGGAAGGGGAGGTTTGGAGTTAGGCTGTGGGAGGGGAGCGTTAGGCTGTGGAAGGGGAGGGTTAGAGTTAGGCTGTGGGAGGGGAGGGTTAGGCTGTGAAAGGGGAGGGTTAGGGCTAGGCTGTGGAAAGGGAGGGTTAGGGTTAGGCTGTGGGAGGGGAAGGTTAGGCTGTGGAAGGGGAGGGTTAGCTGTCGGAAGGGGGTGTTAGGGTTAGGCTGTGGGAGGGGAGGGTTAGAGTTAGGCTGTGGGAGTGTTAGGCTGTGGAAGGGGAGGGTTAGGGCTATGCTGTGGGAAGGGAGGGTTAGGGTTAGGCTGTGGGAGGGGAGGGTTAGGCTGTGGAAGGGGTGGGTTAGGATTAGCTGTGGGAAGGGAGGGTTAGGGTTAGGCTGTGGAAGGGGAGGGTTAGGCTGTGGGAAGGGAGGGTTAGGGTTAGGCTGTGGGAGGGGAGGGTTAGGCTGTGGGAAGCGAGGGATAGAGTTAGGCTGTGGGAGGGGTGGGTTAGGGTTAGGCTGTGGAAGGGGAGGGTTAGGCTGTGGGAGGGGAGGGTTAGGGTTAGGCTGTTGGAGGGAAGGGTTAGGCTGTGGGAGGGGAGGGTTAGGGACAGGTTGTGGGAAAGGTAGATTAGGGTTAGGCTGTGGGAGGGGAGGATTAGGGTTAGGCTGTGGGATGGAAGGGTTAGGGATAGGGTGTGGGAGAGGTAGGTTAGGGTTAGGCTGTGGGAGGGGAGGGTTAGGATTAGGCTGTGGGAGGGGAGGGTTAGGGATAGGGTGTGGGAGAGGTAGGTTAGCGTTAGGCTGTGGGAGGGGAGGGTTAGGCTGTGGAAGGGGAGGGTTAGGCTGTGGAAGGGGAGGGTTAGAGTTAGGCTGTGGGAGGGGAGGGTTAGGCTGTTGGAGGTGAGGGTTAGTGTTAGGCTGTTGGAGGGGAGGGTTAGGGTTAGGCTAGGGGAGTGTTAGAGTTAGGCTGTGGGAGGGGAGGGTTAGACTGTGGGAGGGGAGGGTTAGGCTGTGGAAGGGGAGGGTTGGAGTTAGGCTGTGGGAGGGGAGGGTTAGGCTGTGGAAGGGGAGGGTTAGAGTTAGGCTGTGGGAGGGGAGGGTTAGCCTGTGGAATTGGAGGGTTAGGGCTAGGCTGTGGAAAGGGAGGGTTAGGGTTAGGCTGTGGGAGGGGAGGGTTAGGCTGTGGAAGGGGAGGGTTAGGGTTAGCTGTGGGAAGGGAGGGTTAGGGTTAGGCTGAGGGAGGGGAGGGTTAGAGTTAGGTTGTGGGAAGGGAGGGTTGGCTGTGGAAGGGGAGAGTTAGGGCTAGGCTGTGGGAAGGGAGGGTTAGGGTTAGGCTGTGGGAGGGGAGGGTTAGGCTGTGGGAAGGGAGGGTTAGGGTTAGGCTGTGGGAGGGGAGGGTTAGGATCTGGGAAGCGAGGGTTAGGGTTAGGCTCTGGGAGGGGTGTGTTAGGGTTAGGCTGTGGAAGGGGAGGGTTAGGCTGTGGGAGGGGAGGGTTAGGGTTAGGCTGTTGGAGGGGAGGGTTAGCCTGTGGGAGGGGAGGGTTAGGGATAGGTTGTGGGAGAGGTAGGTTAGGGTTAGCCTGTGGGAAGGGAGGATTAGGGTTAGGCTGTGGGAGGGAAGGGTTAGGGATAGGATGTGGGAGAGGTAGGTTCGGGTTAGGCTGTGGGAGGGGAGGGTTATGGATAGGCTGTGGGAGGGGAGGGTTAGGGATAGGGTGTGGGAGAGGTAGGTTAGGGTTAGGCTGTGGGACTGGAGGGTTAGGCTGTGGGAGGGGAGGGTTAGGGATAGTGTGTGGTAGAGGTAGGTTAGGGTTAGGGTGTGGGAGAGGTAGGTTATGGTTAGGCTGTAGGATGGGAGGTTTAGGGTTAGGCTGTGGGAAGGAAGGGTTAGGGAAAGGGTGTGGGAGGGGAGGGTTAGGGTTAGGCTGTGGGAGGGGAGAGTTAGGCTGTGGAAAGGTGGGTTAGGGTTAAGCTGTGGTAGGGGAGGGTTAGGGATAGGGTGTGGGAGAGGTAGGTTAGGGTTTGGAGAAGGGTTACAATACTTACCTGCATACATCGGGATTTCCAACCTTCGGGATTACGCTGCCGGGGGTTCTGACCACCAGCATTATCAGCACCGGCAATGTGTACCCAACCCTATGAAAAAGATGACATGCTACAAAACAAGCATGCCTACTAACTGAAGTACTAGCCACATTGCACACACAGTAACTCACAATGTAGTTCTTCATTAGCTAGGGCGAGTCGGCCATATATACAGCATGTACTGTAGTTAGGAATGGAATTTATATTCAAACATTCAGACCACTCGCTGGTGAAACTGCTGCTTGTATATTCAGCATCTGGTAAAAGTCAGAATATTGGCTGTGCGTTCATTTACATAGGGGTCATTGTATGTGTGCCGCGTGGGTTCTGCTTGTCGTGGGCTAAGATGAGAGAGCGGCCTGGAATGCTGATGCTTATTGAGCTCAATTATGGCTACATGTGGAATTTTCTAGCTGTCATAATCACTTTTGTTATAGTGTAGTGAGACATACACAGTGTTCCCTTCTCTGAACGTTTGCAATTTACTGTACATCTGGCTAATTTATTTCCCATAAACCCATCATCTGCTCATCTGCAATCTGTAATCTCATGCAGGTGGAACCCGTGACCAGCAGAAGGGGAATGGGGCTAAATATGATCCCGAAATAAGGAACAAGTCTTAGGTCCATCCGCTTATTGATCACTTTACTGTGTTAATTACATATTGTGGTAGTAACTTAAGTCAGAATGGCGGCTATATACGTTAGTTCTATATAATAAATATTCTTCCATCATACAGAGGAAAATATCGTCTTTCACAAAATACTGTACACCGTCTCGCCATCTTGCCTGTCAAATCCATTTCCCCCGGTAACAGCATCAATGAACACAAAATCCATCTTGGGAAACCACAGCAGGAGAACCAACTTTTGACAATTGTTTTTTACCTTTATTACCCCTTCTAAGGTATTGTCATTATCTCCCACATTGCAATAATTCCCCTAACCAGCCCTTGCAGAGTACATCCCGCCAGTCACCGCATCCCCGCTGATCGCATACAGTATGTACTAACATATGCGATCAGTACAGCAAAAGACAACTCTTCCGATAAGATTTGTCTTTTGCGATCAGCTCTGCGCCGTGGTCTTCCAGGTTTATGACCCAGGAGTCCATCTGTGCATGCGCAGAGTGACGCGGAGGCCGTGGGGCATGCTGGGAGGGATCCGATCACATCCCTCATACCAGCACGATGCAGTAGAAGCCCATAGGCTTCTATAGGGTAACGCCAGCAAAAGCTAGCGTTACCCTCCACATCGGAGACCCAGCGGCCACCCAATAATCCATATGGAAAATGTGGTAAAACCCCGAAAATGGGGGTTTTATCGCATTTTCCATTTAGTACATCCCTTCCTCTCACACACAGTAGCGGCGAAAACTGACGTTTGTTGCCAAAACATGGTGAAATTTTCGCCAAAAAACAGTGAAAACGGCGAACAGACGAAAATGGAGAAATAAAAAATGAAACGTTTTCTCCATCCCAGACCAGGAGAAATAAAAAGCAAAATCCTTATTTTTGGCAAAAAATGTGGGGATTTCTTTCAGAACCCTTTGGACACCCCATAATGATAAATGACCCCGCAAAAAATTCGGAAGTTGTGTACTTTGGCAAATAACGACTGTGAAATTTTTGGGTGAAAAATAAAATCATTGAAAACGATAGAAAGCTATTTTTTTCCAGGAAATTACTGTCCCATGTAAATTGGGGGTACGTTAAAATGGGTGCAAGTATATTTTCCTGTCGTAAAAATGCAATTTTATGCTGTGACCGCGTGCGATGTTTAAAACACTTGACATATCCATACCGCGTAGAAAAAGGAGGAGGGTTTAACCCCCTATTGTTCCTCAGCGCACTGAATAATACCTGCAACAATATATGAAGACTATATGGTCATAGAAATTCAGAGATATTGGTTGCATGCGTTTGCAAATACATGGGAAACTGCTAGGCCACGTCACGGCTTCTCTGTTACCAGCAGTCCCTAACACTAAGGGGTTCATGTCTGGGGCACAGTGCACCCCAAAACAAATGTCCAGCCCAGGACCCCCCAGGGCATCACACGAAAATGGAAAAAGAGTGACAGTGCAGTGTAAAGTATAGATGTGTGCGAGTAATCAATAAGTGTGGAATGAGAGGTTAAAAAAATATATGTGAAAAAATACATGAATAATAAACAAACATAAAATGTGATGTGAGAAGCAACTATGTGTATTAAGTGGTGATGCCCTGAGGAGACCCAACCAGACCAGTCCCGGGGGTCCTACACCCAAACGCTCACCTCATCCATACCACGCCCTCCCCGAAAAATCAGACCCAATACGTTAAAATCATCTTCAAAATTTTTGTTTTTTCACCCAGTAATTGCATGGTAGTTTTTCGTCAAAGTACGCAAATTACGAAAAAAAAATTGGGGTAATTTATCATTAGGGGGGTGTCCAAAGGGTTCTGTAAGAAATAAGCACATTTTTTGCGAAAAATATTTTGGATTTTTTTTCTCCTGGTCTGAGATGGAGAAAACTTTACTCCAGTTTTTTTTCTCCAGTTTCGCCTGTTTGCTGTTTTCGCCGCTAATTGAATACGGCCCATATTTTGAACGCAGCTGATCTTCCTCAGAAAATTTTCAACTTCTGCTGCTTGGCTCTGTCAGTCCCTCTATTGGTTCCTCTGGTTTCTCTGTATCCAGTATAAAATACTTCTACCAACATACAAGGCCATAAATAAGACTCTTCATCTCTGCTGTTGTATCAAGACATCAATTCACCCACTCTGCTATGCCCAAGATCTGTGTCTCTCATCCACAGCATTACTCCCATTCCCTAGAATAACACGGCATGAGTCTCATTTGTGACAGATTAAGTTCAGGGACTGATTGGATTCAGCGACTTTGATATACCATGGGTAAGTACATCTACCCCCTTGTCTTTTTGTTGAGGATATACTTTTGAGCAGATGCCTCATTGCTCTGAGTATTAAAGACGGGACTCTGGAATTTGAAAAACATAACGCAGATGCTCTTGGAAGCCAAAGGTTACAAAACATTTTTATTTAATATTAACATCCAAGCAAGTCTCTAACTACTGTAAACTCACCAATCTCCAACATAAGAAATCTAAGGATGGAACAATCTTTTTCGTTGTCCAAATAGTGGCAGCAAAAGTTGTGATTGTGGCAAAACTCTTGTTAAAAAATGTTCTTCAAATATATTGAAAAATATATCCTGGCGTGACCTGAATCTGCTCCAAGCTTGGGCTTTGGTCCTTGGTGAAGCTATCTCTGTTATAGATCTTTCATCCTTCCATATATATTATAGAGAGACAAACCTACAAACTTTAATACAAGGACTATATTGTCACAGAAAGCTCCCTTCTAGGTTTCATCTGAAATGAAGTTAGTAATCCAAAATTTTTATCAGAATCTTCACATTAGCTGTACTCACTCAGGTCTCTCACCCTCCCATCCTCCATATTCTAAATATGGAGGATGGTAGGGTTGCTGTTGGCATCCCAGCTCCAGAATCCCAACCGCCGGCATCCCGGGGGTAAGTATTGGAGGTTAGGGGAGGGTTAGGGGTAGGCACTAGGGGGAGGCTTAGGGTTAGGCACTAAGAAATTAGGGTTATATTTAGGGTGCGGGGAGGGGGAGGTTAGGTTTAGGGTGTGGGGAGGGAGAGGTTAGGTTTAGGGTGCGGGGAGGGGGAGTTTAGGTTTAGGGTGCAGGGAGGGGTAGGTTAGGTTTAGGGTGCGGGGAGGCAGGGCTTCTTGGGCAGTTGCCCAAGGGCCCAAAGCTTCAAGGGGCCCACCAACCCGGGCCCGGCAGCCGCTTGGTATATTTTTAAGATTTCTAAAAGTACTGGATCCTGCAGTGTTCCCCCCTCCCCGTGACGAGAACCATAAACCCCCCCTACCCCCCGCGTGCCGCGTAGTCTAAAGGGACAGATTGGGAAGCCGGGCCACTTCCCGCTGGCCGCACTGAGTGCTGCCAGCACTCTCTCTTCAGTGGCCGCACTAAGAGCTGTGCTTAAGGCACTGCTCTCTCTGCGTGCAGCAGTGGAGGCGAGGACCGGAGGTGTCAGTCTGGGCACTGTGACTGACGGTACCTAGCGCGGTAGCGCAGCCTCTACGGCCACCACATTTGGCCCCGCCCCTTCCCGTTCTCTCTTATGGTGGTTTGCAGCTGAAGTGCTGCCTACCCCTGCTCCTACTCCATGCCGTCCACAGGGGGGGTGAGCCTGTGCTACGGAGCTCAACCTAAAACAATGACCCAGCCAGCACAGGGCACTACACCGGGGCAGAACCTAACACTACCAAAGTGGGCTGCACATATCCGCCCTCCCCTTCCTGTTTACCTGCTCCTTGCCTGAGTCAGTGCATTTTTTACAGGAGAAAAGAAAAGGAAAAAACAGGTACCATAGGGGGCACTCTGTGTATTGGAGGGGTAACTCTGGGGCACTTTGTGTATGGGGGTAATATGGAGCTGTTGTGTGTACTGGAGGCTAAATGGGGGTGCTGTGTGTACTGGGGGTATTTTGGGGGTACTAATTGTACTGGGGTAATACGAAGGTGCTGTGTATACTGAGGGTAATATGAATGCACTGTGTGTACTGAGGACTAGTGTGGGGGAGGACACTGTATACTGATAGGTATTATGGGGGTGCTGTGTACTGAGGGGTATTAGGGAGGCACATATTGCGGGGTAATAGAAATGTTTTGGGCGATCCTGGGCGGTTACAGAAGGCTGGCTAATCAGACGCATATGTAGCGCAGTATGGCGTGTTATTGGAGTAACACAGGGGTGTTGAAAGTGGCTGCATACAGAGACGCTGCGTTGCTTACACTGGAGGCCATACTCAGACGGATGATCTGCACCTAGCAAAACTGGTGCAAGTTTTAATTGTGCAATTGATGAGTGGCATGTACAGAAGCACAAAGCATGATGGCAGCATCTATAGACACTGACACTGGGCATCTCAGTCCTTGCACATTCGGGCACATGGATGTACACCAGGGAAGGGCATTGTAGCGGCATTAGCATAAAGTCGCAGATGCAGCAAAAAACACAAGGAAAGCAGCAATTACATCCGACTCAGAATCAGACCCTATGAGGAGGAAGTATCCCGCCCCTCCACAGACCCCGCCCCTTCTGCAAACCCGCCCCCATTAGGGCTGCTTCTAGAAATTTCCCAGGCTGGTTTCCCATCCCAATCCGCCCCTGCTGTGTGGTGTCCAGGACTGGAGGATCCGTCGTCCCGCCCCATCTCAGCCTACTCAAGAGACTCCTCTGCCAGCCACTGCCCCGGTGACTCCCGACCCGGCCACAGGCGCATGCACCCACCGCACTGCAAAGGTAAGGGCTGAATCAAATCACTGCGCAATCCTATAATTATAATAACATGACAAAATCTCAGTATGACGGAGCTTATTGCTGCAATAATACCATATCATACTATGATATAGTATAATACCATATTATAGTATAATATGGTATTATTGCAGCAATAAGCCCCGGGGCAGTGTAAGAGACATGACTGCTCATACATGGCAGCCTATCTCCATTGCAGCAGCGGGAAATTGATTTACATGTGGGGGAAAAAAAATTGCAGGTACATCACATGATTTGACTGCAAGTCATTTTGGGTAGCTGTAGCCTATCTATTACCCAGACAGAGTATATTTTATTCCCATGAATGGGTGGGTAGGGGCCGCGATGCATTGCTTTGCCCAGGGCCCACACTGCTGTTAAGACAGCCCTGCGGGGAGGGGGAGGTTAGGTTTAGGGTGCGGGGAGGGTGAGGTTAGGTTTAGGGTGCGAGGAGGGGGAGGTTAGGTTTAGGGTGTGAGGAGGGGGAGGTTAGGTTTAGGGTGCGGGGAGGGGGAGGTTAGGTTTAGGATGCGGGGAGAGGGAGGATAGGTTTAGGGTGCAGGGAGGGGAGGGGGAGGTTAGGTTTAGGGTGCGAGGAGGGGGAGGTTAGGTTTAGGGTGCGGGGAGGGGGAGGTTAGGTTTAAGGGTGTGGGGAGTGGGAGGTTAGGTTTAGGGTGTGGGGAGTGGGAGGTTAGGTTTAGGGTGCGGGGAGGGGGAGGTTAGGTTTTGGGGTGCTGGGAGGGGTAGGTTAGGTTTAGGGTGCGGGGAGGGGGAGGTTAGGTTTAGGGTGCGGGGAGGGGGAGGTTAGGTTTTGGGGTGCTGGGAGGGGAAGGTTAGGTTTAGGGTGCGGGGAGGGGGAGGTTAGGTTTAGAGTGCGGGGAGGGGGAGGTTAGGTTTAGGGTACGGGGAGGGGGAGGTTAGGTTTAGGGTGCGGGGAGGGGGAGGTTAGGTTTAGGGTGCGAGGAGGGGGAGGTTAGGTTTAGGGTGTGGGGAGGGGGAGGTTAGGTTTAGTGTGCGGGGAGGGGGAGGTTAGGTTTAGGGTGCGGGGAGGGGGAGGTTAGGTTTAGGATGTGGGGATGGGGAGGTTAGGTTTAGGGTGCGGGGAGGGGGAGGTTAGGTTTAGGGTGCGAGGAGGGGGAGGTTAGGTTTAGGGTGCGAGGAGGGGGAGGTTAGGTTTAGGGTGTGGGAAGGGGGAGGTTAGGTTAAGGGTGCGAGGAGGGGGAGGTTAGGTTTAGGGTGCGAGGAGGGGAAGGTTACGTTTAGGGTGCGGGGAGGGGGAGGTTAGGTGTAGGATGCGGGGAGGGGGAGGTTAGGTTGAGGATGCGGGGAGGGGGAGGTTAGGTTTAGGGTGCGAGGAGGGGGAGGTTAGGTTTAGGGTGCGGGGAGGGGGAGGTTAGGTTTGGGATGCGGGGAGGGGGAGGTTAGGTTTAGGGTGCGGGGATGGGATGGGAAGGTTAGGTTGAGGGTGTGGGGAGGGGGAGGTTATGTTCAGGCAGCAGGGAGGAAGGGTTAGAGTTAGGGGTAAGGGTTAGTGTTAGGTTACTTACCAGATGCTGTCTGTATTCTGACCACCAGGATACCATACCAAACCCATTGTGAATATGTAATTATTAGAATCATCATTTGGGACTCATCTCGCCGTCATTTCTTTATACAGCTATAACTTACTGTACTAGGAAATATTTTCTGTAGTGCCCGTTATATCTCAATTGTAGTAATCATATACAGTAGAAGTGTTTTTTCAATGAATACATCATGTATATTATAGGGGTGTGCACTTTTCGTGTTTTGTGTTTTGGTTTTGGAACTGGATCTTTCTTCGTGTTTTGGATCTGGATTGGTTTTGCCAAAACCACCCTTCCGTGTTTTGGGTTCTGGGTTTTGTGTTTTGGATCTGTATTTTTTTTTAAAAAAGCATAAAAACAGCTAAAATCACAGAATTTGTAGGTTTTTCTGCTCCTATGCTATTATTAACCTCAATAACCTTAATTTTCACTCATTTCCAGTCTATTCTGAACACCTCACACCTCACAATAGTGTTTTTATGTCCAAAAGGTTGCACCGAGGTAGCTGGATGACTATGCTAAGCGACACGAGTGGGCGGCACAAACACGTGACCCATCTAGGCATGATACTGCAGTGGCAGACAGGATGGCAGTTTGAAAAACTGGGCCCCAAACTGTACATAATGCAAAGAAAAAAAAGAGGTGCAAGATGGAATTGTCCTTGGGCCCTCCCACCCACCCTTATGTTGTATAAACAGGACATGCACACTTTAACAAACCAATCATTTCAGCGCCAGGGTCTGCCACATAACTGTGGCTGAAATGATTGGTTCGTTTGGGCCCCCACAAAACAAGCTGGCAATTAATCTGTCCCTGCACAAACTGGCTCTACGGAGGCAAGATGTCATCCTCATCCTCCTCATCCACCGATTACTCACCCTCTTCAGTGTGTACATCCTCATCCTCACAAAGTATTAACTCGTCCCCACTTGAATCCACCACCACAGGTCCCTCTGTACGTTCTGGAGGCCGGTCTCCCTGGAAGAGCTGATAATTCATTTTGATGAACATCATCTTCTCCACATTCTGTGGAAGCAACCTCCTACGCCTTTCGCTGACAAGGTTCCCGGCTGCACTAAACACTCTTTCGGAGTACACACTGGAGGGGGGGCAACTCAGGTAAAATAGAGCCAGTTTGTACAGGGGCCTCCAAATTGCCTCCTTTTCCTGCCAGTACAGGTATGGACTGTCTGACATGCCTACTTGGATGCTGTCACCGATGTAATCCTCCACCATTCTGTCAATGGTGACAGTATCATATGCAGTGACAGTAGACATGTCAGAAATTGTTGCCAGGTCCTTCAGTCCGGACCAGATGTCCAAGCTTGGTCCTGCCTGCCCTGCATCACCGCCAGCGGGTTGCTTAGGATACCTAAGTTTTTTCCTGGCAGCCCCAGTTGCGGGAGAAAATGAAGAAGGAGCTGTTGACGTGTCACGTTCCGCTTCAGCTGACAGTGTGTTCACCAGCAGGTCTTTGTACCTCTGCAGGCTTGTGTCGGCCGGAAAGAGAGACACCACATAGGCTTTAAACCTAGGATCGAGCACGGTGGCCAAAATGTAGTGGTCTGATTTCAACAGATTGACCACCCTGGAATCCTGGCAAAGCGAATGAAGGGCTTCATCCACAAGTCCCACATGCCGAGCGGAATCGCTCCGTCTTAGCTCCTCCTTCACTTTCTCCAGCTGCTTCTGCAAAGGCCTGATGAGGGGAATGACCTGACTCAAGCTGGCAGTGTCTGAACTGACTTCACGTGTGGCAAGTTCGAAGGGCTGGAGAACCTTGCACAACACGGAAATCATTCTCCACTGCGCTTGAATCAGGTGCATACCCCCTCCTTTGCCTATGTCATAGGTGGATGTATAGGCTTGTATGGCCTCTTGCTTCTCCTCCATCCTCTGAAGCATATAGAGGGTTGAGTTCCACAACGTCACAACCTCTTGCTTCAGGTGATGGCGGGGCAGGTTCAAGAGTGTTTGCTGGTGCTCCAGTCTTTGGCACGCAGTCGCTGAATGGCGAAAGTGGCCAGAAATTTTTCGGGCCACCCAAAGCGTCTCCTGCATGCCCCTGTCGCTTTTCAGAAAATTCTGCACCACCAAGTTTATTGTGTGAGCAAAACATGGGACGTGCTGGAATTTGCCCAGATGTAATGCCCGCACAATATTGTTGGCGTTGTCAGATATCACAAATCCCCAGGAGAGTCTAAGTGGGGTAAGCCACTGGGCGATGATTTCCCTCAGTTTCTCTAAGAGGTTGTCGGCGGTGTGCCTCTTACTGAAACCGGTGATACACAGCGTAGCCTGCCTTGGAACGAGCTGGCGTTTCTGAGATGCTGCTGCTGGTGACGCTGCTGCTGTTGCTTCGTAAGGTGATACATCTACCCAGTGGGCTGTCACAGTCATATAGTCCTTAGTCTGCCCTGTTCCACTTGTCCACATGTCCGTGGTTAAGTGGACATTAGGTACAACGGCATTTTTCAGGACACTGAGGACACTTTTTCTGACGTTTCTGTACAGTCTCGGTATCGCCTGCCTAGTGAAGTGGAATCTAGATGGGATTTTGAACCGGGGACACACTACCTCCATCAATTGTCTAAATCCCACTGCACTAATGGCGGATACCGGACGCACGTCTAACACCAACATAGCGGTCAAGGCCTCAGTTATACGTTTTGCTTCAGGATGACTGCTGTCGTACTTCATCCTCCTCGCTAAGGGACTGTTGGAGGGTCAATTGTTTAGTAAAAGTAGTGGTGTTCCTACTTCCTCTCTGGGATGATGAACGACTCCCAGCAGCAGCAACAGCAGCAGCGGCAGCAGGAGGCGTAGCAATGCAGGATCCTCCGGAGGAATCCCCGATAGGAGAGTCAGTCATGCCAGTGACATGGCCTGCAGGACTACTTCCGATCCTGACTAAGGAGGAAATTGACGAGGAGGGAGTTGGCGGTGTGGTTTGCAGGCGCTTGGATACAACAGGACAACGGGATTTAGGTGTCCCTGGACTGCTTACGGTCTTAGCCAAAGTTTCTGAACTTGACAGTAACTTATTATGAACGCGCTGCAGGTGCCGTATAAGGGAGGATGTTCCTAGGTGGTTAACGTCCCTACCCCTACTTATTCCACTTTTACATAAGGTACATATGGCAAGACAGTTGTCCGGATTTGGATAGAAATATTGCCAGACCAAAGAGGTGGAATGTTTGGTCTTCTGCCCGTGATGGGCTTTTTCATCCCACGGACAACAACTGTCTCCCCCGGAGCCTGATTTAAACAAACCACATCACCATCAGAATACTCCTCGCCAACTTCCTCCTCAGCGCCAGCTACACCAGTATCCTCATCCTGTTGTACTTCAACAGTGACATCTTCAATTTGCATATCAGCAAGTGGACTGTGGGTGCTCCTTTCAGCACTTGCAGGGGGCGTGCAAATGGTGGAAAGAGCCACCTCTTCCCGTCCAGTGCTGGGAAGGTCAGGCATCGCAACCACCACCACACTTGGACTCTCCTTGGGGATTTGTGATATCTTCTTAGAAAGCACAGTTCTTCGCTGTGCTTTTGCCAGCTTAACTCTTTTGATTTTTTTAGTGGGAGGAGGGCTTCCATCGTCATGTGAAGCTGAACCACTAGTCATGAACATACTAGGGATCGACCTTAGCCGTTCCTTGCCACTCCGTGTCGTAAATGGCATATTGGCAAGTTTACGTTTCTCTTCAGATGATTTAAATGTTTTTTTCAAGGTCATTTTCCTGAACTTTGCCATTTGGGATTGTATGTGCCCTCTATTATGACATTGGGCATCGGCCTTGGCAGACGACGTTGATGGCATGTTATCATCTATGTCATGACTAGTGGCAGAAGCTTCAGCACTAGGAGGAAGTGGTTCTTGATCTTTCTCTATTTTATTTTTATCGGAGAAAGTTTGGTCCTCCATTTATGTTATATCGATTTGATATATACGTGCGGCTAAACACAGAAAATATTTTTTTATTTTTGCTGGAGAGTAGTGCACTTTGTGGATTACACCAGCCTTTAAGAAATGAGCCAGCCGGCTCTTTACTTATGGGACACAGGCGCACGCTTGGCGCTGCTCCTTTGTTGATGCACGTGCGGCTACTGCGCACACAATTCACAAACACAGAAAATTATTTTTTTTTGGTTTGGACTGGAGTGTACTTTGGGGGTTACAGCACCCTTTAGCAAGCCAGCCGGCCCTTTACTTATGACACAGGCGCACGCTTGGCACTACTTTGTTGATGCACGTGCGGCTACTGCGCACACAATTCACAAACACAGAAAAGATTATATTTTTTTAGCCCATGGGTGGAGCACCCCTGATGGACAGAGCACATCCTGGACAACACTACAGCACCCCTTTAGGACTGGGACACTGCACAGGACTTTGGAGTGGACACAGCCCCTATGGAGAACTGACTGCACAACACAGTCCAGCCAGCCCCTATGGACTTTGAAGTAGTGGACACAGCCCCTATTAACAACAGCAGCACAGCACAACACAGCCAGCCCCTATGGACTTTGAAGTAGTGGACAACAGCAGCACAGCGCAGCACAGCACAGCACAACACAACACTACTCTGCACTACACTACACTACACTACACTACACAGCCCAGCCAGCCCTAACTCCCACCCTCCCTCTTCACTGTCCACAGCCGAGTGAGAAAATGGCGCTGACGCGGGTACCTTATATAGGATCCAAAACCCGCGAGACTCGGAAGGCGGGATGATGACGTTTTGCCTCGATTTCAGAATCGAGTCAGGCGGGAAAAGTCGAGCCTGACTCGGATCTGCCTCGGATCGGGGGGGCTCGGGGGGGTTCGGATTTCAGAAATCCGAACCCGCTCACCCCTAGTATATTATATATCTACTGTATCTCACAAGATGTTCACTTAAGTCTGCAGGATGTGATGGCAATTATTACTAATGAATGACTAGTTGTTATGTTCGATCATCGTCCATAAGTTGTCGCTGGTGTTTGCTATATCACAGTAAGGACCTGATTCAGATGCGCTTGCTAGGATGCGTTCGCGAGTAGCTGGCTGACTTTGGTATTCTGCGCATGCTTATGCATCGCAGTGCGCGTGCACTCTCCAGTGCGAGAGATCGGGAAGCGTTCGCTCGCTGCGCATAGCAAGGGTGTTTTAACAGAGGAGGGGGCCCATGTGCACTCCTCATGCGGAGCCCCCTCCTCTCTCCCTGGTGGCTGGCAGCCGACTGACGTGGCTGGCCAGCCACCGGAGCATTAGTAGAATCCGGGCATGCGCAGAACACCGGAAAATGGCCGCAGCCGGGGTTCTGAGGAGCAGTGACACCCGACGCGGGACCTCGGACAGGTAAGTTTAAAAAAAATATGGGTGTAGTGTGTGCGTTCGGGGCCCCCCTGCACACTGCGCCCATTATAGATACGCCACTGGCGCATAGACAGCCCAGCAGAGTGAGTGACAGGAGAAGCCATTTGTGGGTGGTAACAGGGGCTGGCCATTAAAAATGGGGGAGTGGTGGTGCGAATGCAGGCGTGCCTGAGCGTCTCAATGCCATTTCAGAGGTGTGCATAATTAAGAGACAGCGTCATAGTACACATCACCTGGCTGGATTTTACTCGGGAATGCTCGCAGTGCTTGCGGTACCGATGGTTGCATACACTTCCTGGAGATGACGTGCTCAAGTGGGCGTCTTAAGACAGGCTGGTGGGCGTCTGCATACACAAAGCGTTCACACGCCAAGACATAGTGGGCGTGCTTATGCCTTGCAGTGAGATCACCTACCTTTCTGGGTGTGTGCCGGATTTGCATACGCTGGGTGCGAGCATACACATCTAGCAAGCGGGTCTGAATTGAGCCCTAAGTGCCAAACATATCACTGCCACTAAATGCAGAGTCTGTCCTACTTCCCCACTTCCTCTAAAAACCTACAGCCTTTCCACAGATGGCTAAACTCACTGGGCCTGATTCAGAGCCGGACGCTATTTGCGGTCGTTCAAGTTTTGCTGGCCCGCGGTGGGGGCCCTTCCCCTCGTGCCTCTCAGTCACCAGGGGCTGGCGGCGGGAGCGTTGCCGCGGTTACCGTGGCGCCCGTCGTTGGCCCCGCTCAGCTCACAGCGGTGGCCATTTTAGGTGTGCAGGGCCTTCAGAGCCCTGCGTTAATGGCCGCCGGCTGTCAGGAATCGGCGAGGGCGGGGTCGCTGATCCCAGTCCCTGGCCCCACATCCGCTATTACCCAGGCGCTTGCGGACCCCCAGCGCTTGCACAGCCCTTCACCCTGCTCCTCCACTGCTTTAGGGGCAGGGAGGGTGGGGCGCTACACCCCTATTCAGGTGCAAACCCCCTCTGGCATCTCTATGTTCTCTAGCCCGGCTGGGCTGCAGGCTTCCCCTATGAGGCGTAGTGCTGCTGCGTATGGACATGGCAGTGTCTCTGCTCGCAGCACCCCTGTTACGCCGCAGTATGTGCTACCTGTCGTGGCGCCATTGCCGCTGGTGCCCGGGGTTACGGTTTATGGTCCTGTGCAGCATAGCCGGCCTTTGTACAGTCCTGCATTAGGAGCGCAGTGGTCCCCTTATTTTGCCCATGGCTTCGGGCAGCAGGCACTCCCAACCGCCCTCCAGCGTTCCCGATTTAACCCGCTGTTGTCTCAGGCGGCGGGTCAATTCGTGCATCAGGCGGTGCCGCCCTGTGCGGGCCAACAATTTTATACCACTCCTGCGAGGTTCCGCCTTCAGCATCCAGTTTCCCACCAGGTGCCGGGCTATTTTTGCAGACAGGATCCAATCCTGCAGCCCCCTCTGCCAGCGGCCCCTCCTCCGATTAGGCCACCCACCCCCCCATGCTTGAGCCACGCGCAGGCAAGGGCTTCCCGGTCCGCAGTGGACCCACCTCAAGCCCCCGCAGCGGCTTCTGTTGTTGACAATATCGGGTCTCACTGTTGTTCCCAGTTCACAGGGTCCATCGACTTCGGCTATTCTTGCTCGTGATGCTGCGACTACAGAGGATGCCCAGGCGTCGTCAACTCTGAACATGGTGGGCCTACCGTGCAACGCAAGTCAGGAGGCAGTTTCCGCCGTGGTGCCAGCTACCCCGTCAACTTCTGGAGCAGGTGAGGCAACATTGATTTGTCACACTCGGAGGATTCGTCCGACTCATCCAGTTCAGTAGAGAAGCCGCGCAAGCTAATGCGCTATTTCGTTCAGCAATTGAAAGGGAAGCGTAAAAGCCCGAATAGAGCACGTAGTTCAGCTGGGAGCTCGGTTCCGGATGCGACGGGCGATGCAGTGCACTGCTCTAACACTGCCATTTTAAGAGGCGTTAGGTCGAAAGTGAGGGAGCGTATTAGGAAAGGCAAATACGTAGACATGTTTTCTATTACGCATGACGCCAAAAAAGCTTTGGATACAGCTAAAACTGGGGGGGCAGCAGCCGCGAATTGGCTTTGCGGGATTTATATTTTTGTGGCTTGCTACACTGAGACTAGGCCTGCTGAGTTTTTGAACATCCTGAAGTACTTACACCTCGTTCATAGCATGCAGTTGTCCGCTAGACATAACGTTTGGCGGCAATATGACGAGGCTTTCCGTAAGAAGCAGGATGGCCAAAAAATTCTTAGCTTCGGTTATAAGGACGTGGAGGTTTGGCTTGAGGTCACTCAGCAAAACAAACCCACCACTGAGGCTCCAGTGGGCCGTAAACAGCCCTTTGTTGCCCGTCCAGGTTTCAACACGGCAGGAAAGGGAAAGTGCTTCGCCTTTAATAACGGGCAGTGTAGCCGAGGAGCCAGCTGCCGTTTTAAGCATGTCTGTATGTCGTGTGGAGGTAATCAAGGCGAGCAGCGGAATACTAAATAGAGCTGTTTCACCAGTGCAATTAGATGTTGATTGGGCCGCTATCCGCTCAGGGCGGCGGCGGCCTTTTTGTTGCAGGGTTTTAGGGAGGGTTTTCGTTTGCCAATAGTTAGGCCAGTTACGGTCTTAGCAAAAAGGAATCTTAAATCAGCTAGGGATTACCCTGATATTGTGAGGGTCAAAGTGATGGCGGAGGTGGATTTGGGTCGCATGGCTGGCCCCTTTCCCGTCTTCTCCCTTAGCAGATTTGTGCATATCTCATTTGGGCGTTGTACCTAAGAAGGAGGTAGGTAAATTTCGGTTGATCCAGCACCTGTCCTATCCGGATGGAGGGTCAGTTAACGATGCTCTGGATCCGAAGGATTGCAGCGTCGCTTACCAATCTTTTGAAGACGCCCTAGTGCAGGAGTTTGGTAGGGGAGCGCTATTGGCCAAAATAGACATAGAGTCAGCTTTCAGGTTACTTCCATTGCACCCCGAGTCTTTTAGGTTT
The DNA here is from genome assembly GCA_031769625.1 of Taudactylus pleione. Lineage (NCBI taxonomy): Eukaryota > Metazoa > Chordata > Amphibia > Anura > Myobatrachidae > Taudactylus > Taudactylus pleione. The sequence goes on from JAUIMM010000505.1 coordinate 566,350, forward strand.
ATGGGTTTTAAGTTCGAAGGTTCATATTTCGTTGATAAATGTTTGCCAATGGGTTGTTCCATTTCCTGTTCCTTTTTCAAATGTTTTAGCTCATTCTTGCAAATGGTGCATTCAAGCGGGTTCGGGAAAAACGGGGATAGCCCATTATTTAGATGATTTTTTATTAGTGGGTCCAGCGGGGTCTGCAGCGAGCTGCTTTTGTCAGTGCAGGCTCTTTTTTTCGCGTTATGGGCGTGCCCATTGCGGTGAAGAAGACAGAAGGGCCTACCACAGTTTTATCCTATTTGGGTATCGAGGTCGATACCGTGATGGGTTTATGTCGTTTGCCCCAAGATAAAGTCGCTAAGATGTGGGAGTATTTAGGGCTCTGCCTCTCTGCAAAGAAAATTTCATTGAGGCAATTACAGTCGTTACTCGGCCTACTTAATTTCTCTTGCCGGGTGATCCCTATAGGTAGGATCTTCTGCCGTAAGTTGGAGAGGGCCACGGCGGGCGTTAAAAAGGCGCACCATTTAATTTGTTTGACTAAGGAGCTTAAGGAGGACGTGCGTTTGTGGTGCGCCTTTTTGCGGGATTTCAACGGTGAGGATTTGGTTACCCGAATCGGTGGCCAACTCTGAACTCCAGCTTTATATGGATGCATCCGGTGCTTGCGGTTTTGGGGCCTTTTTCGAGGGGCAATGGTGCGCAGAAGCATGGCCGAAAAGCTGGCATGACGCCGGTTTTACAACCAATATGCTCCTTTTGGAGCTTTTCCCAATTGTGGTGGCCGTAGAGATTTGGGCTGCGCAGCTTAGTAATCGTAGCATAAGTTTCTGGTGCGATAACTTGGGAGTAGTTCAGGCCATAAACAATCAGAGGTCAGTCTGTCCTCAGGCTCTCAGTTTACTTAGGCGTCTGATACTTTTATGTCTTAAGGGGAACATTGATTTCAGGGCTAGGCATGTCCCGGGTGTTGAAAACGAGATAGCGGATGCTTTATCTCGTTTTCAATGGCCTAGGTTTAGGTCATTGGCGCCCGCAGCCAGCGATCATGGCTTACCTTGTCCCGCTCATGTCTGGCAGATCATCGGGCCGGCATCGATGGACTCGCGTTGAGAGCTTTGGCACCGAGCACCTTAAAGTCCTATACGGCTGCGTGGGATTCGTGGCTGGCTTTCTTAGCTGAAGTAGATCGGGGTAAGACTATCGAGGATAACATGTTGCAATTCGTTTGGATGTGGCACGAGCGGGGCCGGTCTAAGGCCGCAATGTCCGGTGCCTTAGCTGGCATTTCGTATTTTTCGCGCTTGCGTGGCTTGGTAGACCCAACCAAGTCGTTTCTTCTTCCCAAAGCTTTAAAAGGTTGGGCTAGAGAGCAGGCGGGACCTGGTAACTCTCGGAGGCCGGTCGACACCGGTTTATTGAAGAATCTCCTGGTGGCGGTGGCAGGGGTAGCCCTAGGCCAATATGAAGCTGTTTTGTTTAAATTAGCTTTTGTTTTGGCATTTTTCGGTGCATTGCGGGTAGGCGAGCTGGCGGCTGCTAGCAAGAGGGCAATGAGCTCGGGGATTCTTTTGAATAATGTGATGGTTAAGTCAGATTTGATCTTGCTCAAAATTCAGAGATCAAAGACCGACCAATTAGGTAGGGGGCATTGGTTGTCGATCCCTGCGCTTACGGACCCGAGCATATGTCCAGTAAGTGTAGCTAAGCGTTACAATCTCCAGCGTCCGCAGGGCGGTTTGCAATGGCTAGTTCACGAGGACCTTTCACCGCTGATGCGTTTTCAATTCTCTGCAATTTTTAAGCGGTGTTTAATAGCACTTGATTTACCTGTTGAGCATTATAGCGCACACTCATTTAGGATAGGCGCGGCCACTTGTGCAGCAGCAGCGGGTTCTTCCAGCGATGCAATCAAACGGTTGGGTCGTTGGAGGTCTTCTGCTTATAAAGGTAATGTGAGAGGTTACATGCTGCCTAATTAGACAGCGCTTCTGGCGAGTTTGTTTTTGGGAAACCCAGTGCCTTAAGGGGGGTTGGAGTTCTTTTCACCTTTTGCCCTCAATTGAGGTTTTGGTGTTGTTTACCTCCATCTGGGTCACTCAAACAACTCAGTTTTTCCCCGCCCTCGTTGGTGGTATAATTAGAATTATACGGTAACGCTCCTTTAATAAATTTCCTCCCTTACAGGTTGTGGTAGGGTGTTTGATAGGGTGTGGATTGTGGGGCATTCATATGTGTTTTGGGCTTGCAGGCACCCCCTTGGTCGTGCTAGCCCCGGTAATGTGCGTTGGATTGGGGTGCGAGGCTTTCGATGGAGTGGTCTTTTGTCTCTTCTTTGGGAGTCAGAGAAGAAATGGGGTGCCCCGGATTGCTTGATCATCCATCTAGGCGGCAATGATTTGGGCACGTGTATGGGTGTTGAGATCATCCTGGCCATGAAAAGCGATTTTCAAACAATAGCTGAGCGGTGGCCGCAGGTGCAGTTAGTGTGGTCGGAAGTTATTCCTCGTAGGTTCTGGAGAGGGGAGCAAGGTGGCGCGGCTTTGGATAGGGTGAGGAGAAAGCTGAATGCCGCAGTGTCTCGTCGTGTAGCAGGTCTGGGAGGGCGTGTCATCAAATACCCCGTATCCGTTTTGAAGAGGTTGACTTCTACAGAGAGGATGGAGTGCATTTGGCAGGAGAAGGTTTGGCTTTGTTTGTTTCAGCTCTTTTGTCGGGCATTCATGGCAGTTAGTGGTCCTGTTAGCTGGTGGCGGTACGTTGTCAGGGGACCCCGTTTTGGCGGAAAGCAGTGCTCCTCGGCGGCTCAATTTAGTGCAGCTGAACTTGGCTAGCATCCCCCCTTTGAGAGAGGCGAGTCGGTCACTGCCTTAGGGGAGGACCAGGTCTCCATCTTATGGAGGATCAGCACTGTGCTAGATTAAGGGGGGATGGTACTACTCAAGACAGCTCACATTTGGTGGTGGATTCTCCACCTCCTTCTTAGTAATATACTCTCAGATGGGCTGTAGCCGAGTTAGCACTGCTTTTTTCGCCACCATGCTCGATCATTACAATTCAATTCCTAATCTGATTTTAATAAATTTGGCTGCGACCTCTTTTTTGCAAATCTATATTGTTGTCAGAGTCTTTATTTTTGTTTGATAAGTTTAAGTTAAGTATGGTAAAATAATAAAACTATGGGTGACTTATAGAAATGTAATGTTTATGAAGAGTTACAAATTGCTACATGGCCATCAGCTCTGCACAATGTACTGGGACCCTTCCTGCCCTCTTCCTCCCACTACCCAATTTGTGCTGCCTGTCAGCAGGAAAGAGAGCTGGTGACTGTCCGCTATTCTTCCTGCAATGGCAAACTGCGACCAGTGACAGGAGTGTTAGGGAAGAATCAGGCTGAGAGCCAGCGCGCCTCTGCTCCACCAACCCACCAATGATGCCTCCTGCATGAATGTTCTCCCCTCGCCCCATAGGAGGAGCAGTCCTTAACGTTGAAATTAAAAGCAAACAGCTTATTGGTTGCTGTACATTACTCTAGACTTCTCCTGTACACTACTGTCCTGATTACATTTCAGATCTATTTACAAGAGAAAACTTCACTAGGTCGCAAATCCTGACACGTAAATAAGCAAAATATAACTTTTTTGGAAAGAAACATTGGATGCACCA
>JAUIMM010000505.1:575000-582500 GCA_031769625.1 Taudactylus pleione
ACATGTGATTCCTCATTGGAAGTTTCCACACCTCAAAATTACGTAAAGGAAAAACGTATTACAAACACTTGAGTAATATATTTCAACAGTATAACATTCGCTCTCATAAACTATTCATTCATAATTCATAAAATAATCATAGTTCACCTATAAGGGATGGAAGTCAACAGATCGACAATGAAAAGGTTGACAGTGTCTGGGTAGACATCAAATGGTTGACAGGCAATAGGTCGACATGCACAAAAGGTTGACACACAAAACGGACGGCGATTGACAGGTGCAAAGGGGGTCGGCATTGTCAAACTGTCGACATTGGAACGGGCGACACAAAACAAAAATTGTTGACTTTATTTTTTTTTTCGGGTTAGTCACTTACTGGTGGGTTAGGCTCCAGGAGGGACAGTTATGGTTATGGCACTTACCCCAATGGTTAGGGTTAGGCAGTAGCAGAACATCGCAGTGTTTATACATACTTATAGATAACACTGGGGGACAGACAATCTGTTGCCAGGGATTTAAGAGTCGATTTCGGTTAATTTTGTGCTCCTGATCATCAATATACCATGCTTATTTTTCAATTGGCTCTAGTTTTTGAGATATGCATATGTCTTTAATATTTATGAAAATTTCAATTAAATAATGTTAAAAATAGTTAAAAAGATATTTTTTTATTCAGATTAAATTTGATTCGGAAAATTCTATAAAACGACACAGGATAATTACATACATAAGTGTTAGGAAGCTATGAGAACCGTTTTTTGTAGGATTTTCTTTTGTATACTTGTTGCGGGCAATCACTCTGCAGACTCCAACAGTAATCGGCCATCATGTGACGATCCCACCTTCCTTGATATCTTTCTCCATTACCTGAATATCTTGGTGGAACCATTCACCCTGTTCTAAATGTCCTAGATTGGACGGGAAGTGATCTAAATGGCTGTACAAAAAATATACTTTAATACTCATGTTGGCACCTACTTTCTCGAAACATTTTAGCATGTTGTGGACTAATTCATGATAGTTGTCTGCCTTGTGATTGCCTAAAAGTTTTGAATGACAGACACATAACTCAGCCATGCTTCTGCTTTGGTTTCAGTCATAGATGTGATAAAATTTGGATCCTTCACCAGTTTCCGTATCTGTGGGCTGTCAAAAATTCCTGCCTTCAACTTTTCAATACTAAGAGATGGAAATGTTCGACAAATATACGTGAAACAAATTGTTCCATTATACCCAGTTTGATATGGAGAGGTGGCAGTATGACTTGTTTCCTGTCAATTAAGGGCTGTTGGCTTCTCCTACAGTTATAACTTGGAGGCCATACGGTTTGCTGCCAGTGCTTTTGTTTTGCACGACTATCCCATAAGCATATGTGACAAGGATACTTAGTATATCCATTTTGATGCCCAAGAGGAAAGTTTACCATTTTTAAATCGACACAAACAGACCACTGATGCTGAGAATGAGCAATTTTTAGTGTAATGTCATTAAGCTGATGTGAGCGACCACCATACTGTTTGTTTGCAGTCTTGAGAGGCATGAAGGCAGCCAGCATTGGGAGGATGTGCTGGTCCTTATAGTGCCATGTGGAGGTTTCTGGGGTACCTCCAAGGTGAGTCAGCTTATACATCTGCTGTTATTATACAGTACATTAATTTGTAATTATATGACCCAGAGTGGTGAGCTACTATTATGTAGCAATAATTATTTTGGGGTGAGCGTTTGGGAATGGGGCCCCCGGAGTTGTTCTGGCTGGATCTTTTTTTCAGGGCATCACCACTTAATTCACATAGATATTTTTTTATCACTTTTCTAATTGTTTGTTTATTATTTAGGTTGTTTTAATTCTTTCTCATTTCATTAACACTTATTGATTTATCCTTGCACTTCACTGTCAACTTTTTTTCCCCTTTTTGTATGATGCCCTGGGGATGGTCCTTGGCTGGAATTTTTGGGGGTACCTTGCTTCTCGGACGTGAACCCCTTAATGTTAGGGATGCCAGTATAGAGGAGCATTGACGATGGCCTGGCGCTTATTCATATATTTGCAAAAGCATGTAACTAATACCTCTGAATCTCTATTATCATGTAGGATATAAGTATTTTTTGTTGATATAGCTGCAGTGAGCTGGAGGGAATCTTTTTTTTCTGTAATAAGCAACTTTTTCTAAGACTAACTTGATGTTTTCATACTGTTCTGTAAGTTTTGCTGAATGACCGATAGGAATCAACGCAAATGTATTCCCATTGTGCAGTAAAACGCATTTTAAGCCCCTTTTAGACTAGTACGGTACTTCAAATGGAGAAATAAATACATTTTATAATTTTTCATTAATTGAAAACTGAAGTCAATTCAGCTATAGCGAAGATCTAATGTGAAAATAGGACCAGTGAGTACTCTCACACCCATCTTACATCCTTGGAAAGAAAAAATATATATTCTTTTGTTCCCCAGTGTAATTCATTATGACCAGTATTGTTACAAACCCTGGCCCAGGTCCTTTTATTTCAGTTTTACCTTTAATAATATAATACTTAGAATGCGTTATCAAAAACTCTCATTTAAATTTCAAGACCTTCAGCTTTGACTGATGTGAATTACTTTTTTGTTACACTCTGTTATTCAGTTCAACAATTCATTTTTCTGCTTCTTGATACAAGTATTAGTTTTTAGTACAGCTCCTACGAGCTATAATTATTGGACCATAAGCAATAACCTTAATGACAGGATTAGGATGACAATACCACCCATCAAAATAGTATGCCATGAAAAAATGGTTACAAAATGTTCTAACCTCTAACTAACCTTTATTCCCAACAAGAAGTGGAAATTAAAAAAACAGATATATTGCACTTATGCAAGATAACTGTATAAAAATTACTGATATGGAGGTTGGAATGTGACAAAAGTGTGGAAAAATAGGCTCAGCACAGGGGAAAGTGTAGAAGTGACCGAAACCTTTACAACTACTAAGTGCTTCCAGGTTCCCTTGACAATAATGGGAAAAGTGCACAAATTGTCAAAGCACAAATTTCAAACTACATTGGTTTAACAGGGACAAAAAAAAAAATTTAAGAAAAGAAATAAGAAATGTTTAGTTTTCATTACCCAGCTTCCACAGTGCTGGGGGGAGTGAGTCAGAAAGAGCCCAAGCTCCTCCAACACTGTATTTTGCAGTGTCTGGAGCCATTTTTATACATTTTTTTTAAGTTTAGTAAAACTCCTGAATGTGTCTCCTCATTTGCATATTGTGCCCATGTCAAGTGGCTGAATATAGGAGATGGCAGGTAACCAGAAAACATTCAGGATTCAGCATTGCTCGCATGCCACATGAAATACTTTACATTTTTGGTAAATAAGGCATGTTGCAATGGATATTCTTTACGGGCTTTATAATTGTCAGCTACTAACCTCCAACAGAATAGGAACAGTAATGACAGGGTTGATCTTTAGAAAGCGATAATAATCACAGGTTTGTGTTTAGACAGCATATGGAAAACATCTGTCGATTGCAACATTTTCCTGGAATTTCAGAAAGTCTGAATTTTTTTTTCTATGCAAGATTCTCCAGAAATAGTTTTGAGATGAGGCACAAAAAATCACTTAATTATTTGTCATCTATTGCCTTCTGTCAAGCTGGGTAACTGCTACGGTTGCCTATGTTCAGAGTCCTATGGAAAATACGATCATCTTCATAATCATCAACATTTTTGTTTTGTAGCATTTATAGAGCACAGGTGTTACCGTGGACCCTCATAGACATTGGGGCGGCAGGATAGGCAATTTGGTGCAGGGTGCACCCTCTTGGTGACAGCATCTGCCAGAATAACTTCTGCAAACATAAGAAATAGGAATCCTGGATCCATTCCTCCAACAGTCCCCATTTGGGTGGGACTGACCTGCTTTTCTGGCACTGTCCCGTCACCCCACTTCATCTAGCACTGGGGTGACATGAGAGGACACCCTCATTCATGGGCAAATCCAAGGAGGTTGAAAGTAAGAAATTGCTAAAGCCAGGGGTAGTGGTATGCGTGGCACCAAGCCAAAGGAGGGAATTTGGCACCAATCACTCAGCTTAATAAGGAGACAAAACAGGAAGCAGGTCTGAAGGAGAATAAGAGGTGGTAGCTGGTGCCCCCTGGAGAGAAGATTTTGGCATGAGGGTTGTATTCACCACTTTCAGGATGCTGTTAAGATGTGTGGGGTGGAGTACCCTCCCTGTAGGGAGGCTGATAAAGTCTACAAACAGACCAGGGGGTCCTTATTTGTTCTGAAGCAATAGATAAACAGAAGCTAAATAAGTAAGCACAGTATAAAAACCTATTAATAAATAATGCTTCTGCCCTACAGAAGCCACATACACTTTCCCCAACACCAGCTACAATAGATATTTCGGAATCTGTATGACATGCCACCGGACCTTAGCCCGGTGGATGTAATACCGACGCCGGAAGAGAGAACAGTAAAGATCCCGACAGGGTGAGTATTTTAACTATTCCTAATCCTTTCACCCCCTAACCCTCCTTTAGGGGTACCTAACCTCCCCCCTAGTGCCTAACCATAACCTACCCCCGTCCCGCACCGCAAACATAACCCTCCCCGGGGGGTGCCCAACCCTAACCTCTACCCTTAGTGCCTAACCCTAACCCTGACCTTCCCTGGGGGGTGCCTAATCTTAAATCCCCCCGAGGGTCCCTAAACCTAACCCCCCATCCTCGGGCTAAGTGTTCTACTTACCCGTCGCAGTGAGGGTAATGTGTTACTACAGGTGTGAGGAATATGTTACTACAAAGGTGAGAGAGGAAAATGTGTTACTACAGGGGTTAGTGGGGGTAATGTGTTACTACAGAGGTGAGGGAGGGGAATGCTATTCCAGTGGTAAGGGAGGGGAATAAATTACTACGGTATGCAGTCGGGAAGCTGGCGGACCTAATCCCGACAACCGGCTTCCCGACTGTCATATCCCGGCAAGGGTCTAAAGACAGGCGTCGATATGCCGACGCCTGTCATTAGACATACGCTGGGAGCCCGACGCCTGGAATCCCGATCGAAGCATCGTTGGGCGCCAAGCACGGATAGCCGCAGGGGGGGGAGGGTTAGGTTTAGGGTTCCCAGGGGGGGACTTAGGGTTAGGCACCCCCTGGGAGGTTAGGTTTAGGCTAGGGGAAGGGGGGTTAGCATTAGGCACCACCAGGGGGGATTTATGGTTAGGCACCCCCCATGGGGGACTTAGGTTTAGATGGCGGGGAAGGGGGATTTAGGTTTAGGCACTTAGAGGGGGGATTAGGGTTAGGCACTGGGGGGGAAGGTTAGGGTTAAGTACCCCTAAGGGAGGGTTAGGGTTAAGGGGTAGAAATAGGTTAGTATATACTTACCTTTGATGATCAGGATTTCCTCTTCTGCCGGGATGCCGCTGTCGGGATTCCAACCGCCGGGCATGGGTCCGACGGTAAATCATACCGATTCCGTTACTACAGGTGTGAGTGAGGGTAATGTGTTACTACAGGTGTAAGTGAGGGTAATGTGTTACTACAGGTGTGAGTGAGGGTAATGTGTTACTACAGTTGTAAGTGAGGGTAATGTTTTACTACAGGTGTGAGGGAGGAAATGTATTTCTAAACAGGTGGGGAAGGGGAATATCGAGTGCGTTACAACACGGTTGAGGGAGGGAAATGTGTTACTACAGAGGTGAGTGAGAATAATGTTTTACTACAGAGGCGAGGGAGTGGATTGTGTTAGTATACAGGTGAGGGAGAGTAATGTCTTACTAAAGTAGTGATGCATTACTATAGAGGTGAAGCATTAATGTGTTACTGGAGTGGTGAGATGGAAATGGATACAGCAAATATCTAAGGTCTGTGAGCTAGTTGAAAAATAAAGATAGATAGATAGATAGATAGATAGATAGATAGATAGATAGATAGATAGATAGACAGATAGATAGATCGATCGATAGATACACTGTAGATAGATAGATAGATAGATAGATAGATAGATAGATAGAAAGATAGATATACAGGTATCAGATAGACAGATAGATAGATCTATAGATAGATAGATAGATAGATAGAAGATAAATAGATAGATATCAGATATAGAGATTGACAGACAGATAGATAGATAGATAGATAGATAGATAGATAGATAGATAGATAGATAGATAGATAGATAGATAGATAGATATGTAGATAGATATCAGTTAGATCGATAGATAGATAGATAGATAGATAGATAGACAGATAGATTAATAGATAGATAGATAGATAGATAAATAGATAGACTTATAGATATATGTAATCTCTCTTTATCAGTAAAGCGAACAGTGGAAGAGTTATTAGATAGGTAGGATGAAAACCAAGAAAGGGCTGTGTCTTGAAGACCTAGGGATTGCAGTGTTTGTATGAGAAGAGAGTGGTCAACAGTGTCAAACGCAGAAGAGAGAGCTAGAAGAATTAGAAGTGAATAATGTCCTTTAGCCTTGGCAGTGACCAGATCATTTACTACCTTAGTCACCTATCTATTTATGTATCTATCTATCTACTGTCTATCTATCTATCTATCTATCTATTGATCTATCTATCTATCATCTATCTATCTATCTTTATTTTTCCACTAGCTCACAGACCTTAGATATTTGCTGTATCCATTTCCATCTCACCACTCCAGTAACACATTAATGCTTAACCTCTATAGATAGATGTAATCTCTCTTTTTCTACTGGCATCTTTCCATCCCTGTTCAAGCATGCAGTGATTACTCCCATTTTGAAAAAACAAAATTATGACCCTAACTCTCTCTCAAAGTACCGTCCTATATCCCAGCTCCCTTGCCCCTCCAAGCTACTGGAGAAACTTGCCTACACTCGCCTCACACACTTTCTTAACACACACAACGTATTGGATCCACTTCAGTCAGGCTTTCATTCCCAACACTCCACTGAGACAGCACTGACTAAAGTAGTAAATGATCTGGTCACTGCCAAGGTTAAAGGCCATAATTCACTTCTAATTCTTCTAGATCTCTCTGCTGCCTTTGACACTGTTGACCACTCTCTTCTGTAACAAACATTACAATCCCTAGGTTTTAAGGACACAGCCCTTTCTTGGTTTTCATCCTGCCTATCTAATCGCTCTTTCACTGTTCGCTTTTCTGATTCTACCTCCACTTCGCTACCTCTATCAGTTGGAGTACCACAAGGCTCAGTCTTAGTTCCTCTGCTTTTCTCAATCTATACCACCTCTCTTGGCAAACTAATCAGCTCTTTTGGTTTCCAGTATCATCTGTACGCAGACGATACTCAAATCTACCTATCCTCCCCAGATTTATTACCATCTGTGCTGGTCCGTGTCACTGAATGTCTCTCTGCCATTTCATCTTGGATGTCATCTCGCCACCTCAAACTTAATATATCCAAAACAGAATTAATTATATTTCCACCGGCCAATAGTAGTTACCAACCTGATATCTCTATTACTGTTGACAACTCGACAATCAACCCC